>JAMKCH010085805.1:0-102675 GCA_023653785.1 Ophioderma brevispina | reverse complement strand
TTTGTTTATGACGTCCAAGGTCACAATCAATGTCACAGGTCGTGTTAGTTCTATCATTCACTAACCGTCGACGCAATATGGGGGGGCGACCGAGCGGTCTGAGGACCGATGTACTTTTATTTATCAGGATTGTCCGGTATCACTTGGTTATATCAGAGGTACTTTCTAATTGTTTTCATTGACAATAATTTACAATGTGTGTCAGTATTTTTTAAGATCTTCACATTGTTTGGGCTGCCACTATGATTGACGTCATGTACAACTTTAAAAGTATCGAAATCATTTTGGCCGTATTTTCACAAAGCGGTTACTTTAACCCAGGGTAAACAGGAGTTTAACCCCACGATCAGAGGTTAAATTCATGTTATCCTCTATTATTAACAGCTGGGTAAAGTTAACACCGCTTTTGTAATACCGGCCTTGTGTGCTAACAACATAATCTAAGGGGGGGTACTTCCGTCTTTTTTCTCGCAGGTATTTCGTTATATAAATTTTGTGCCAATTTTAAAATTAATTGTAAAAAAAAATCCTTTTGAATTTGAAGTATGACTTATGTTACAAGTGCCATCACTTGTTCATTGGATCATATAGTAATATCTAGTAACTCCATATTTTTATAACTAATGGTTGAATAATAATTATCATTTATGCCGATGCCATCTTGGATTTCTCAAAATGTTCGGATGCCCCAGGTGGCACCCGCATATTCTTATTCTACACACCCTAATCGTATCATTTTTCAGCTAAACAATTGTGTCCATACTCAACTTTACGGTCAGGGCATAACGTGGAACCATATCTACCCGAACTATTGCGGACTATCACTCATGAGTGACACTAATTTTGTTTCCAAAACCACTAAAATCTTAAGCGAGTATGACCGAATATGGGATGAATTTGATATGATACAGAATTTTCGTAAGCTAGAGTTTTGAAAATCTTGGCGGGTCGCGGAGCGACGATCGCAATATTTTTCAAAAAACTCATTTGTACAAAAACTCATATGTACCAAGTACACGTCACATAGAAGAGATCCGACAGAGACACAACACACAAAAATGGAACCAGAATAACACACGGAGCCACCAAAAAAGTCCCCAACATCAGACAACAAGACCCAAAATCATAACAGCCCCTCAAAAAAGTAGCATCCCTAAGTACTCAACCATAGTAGTACACCTAGAAACTCATTTCTTTATTGTAAAGCAAGTAAGATATAAAGGGTATATTAAAGCCACCATGCATTGCTTACTTGTTTAATGTAGCAAAAACTGACAAAATACTTGTAAGTAGCAAACAAACAAAAATAACTATACGGTTTGTTTCTTTAGCGTTTGGAAATACTTGTTTTAGGTGTGCATTGTTGCAAATCCATGTTCCACGCATCATATCCACGTTTGAATAAAAGTGCCCCCCACCCAATACAATGCCACATATTATCATATGGATATTTGAAATACATCACTAAATTAATTATATATTTTATAGAACTCCCTGCTATAGTTCCACTCACTACTCTTACCCTTTCTATTCGCAATGCTTTTTCAATATCAGCGACAGATTTGTTACACACCTAAAAAGCACCTAATGCCAAAATGCTTTGGTGGACAGCTTGAACGGATCAATTCAGGTGAGGCCTAATGCATAAAAGCTTTACAACCATGCAAAAATATTAATTTTGAAATCTTGATGGTGCATTATTTTTCAAAAATGTGCCATGCCTCTTTTTATCGTGCCATAAGACGGCGTGTGTTGATTTGATTAATGTGATCGACCACATTTTGAGACGTTGTTGATAACACAACAAGGGACCATATCGTGGGCCGTCACGTTCACTGTGGTTTTATGAAAAATGTAAAATAAACTTTCTTCAGATGCCAAAATGTCAACGTTGGTGAAGTAAAGTGAGGAACGGCCCGGGGGATTAACTGGGTAATTCTGTGGGTACACCCGGGTTACAACTTGCAAAGTTGATATAGAGTATCATTCAACCGATGTCTCTGTCGGTCTCAATAGGGTATCAAATTTTACTTTTCAGTTTCGTAGAGTATAAAATCAGCATGAATCTGTTACATGTGATTTTTGTGTTGATATGAATGCCAAAACATAATAAAAGTGTCCCATAAATACTCAAAATTGAGTGTAAAAATTCCAGGTCAAATTCCAATGGTATTAATATTTGAAACAGCTCTGGTCTCAATATGGTACCGTTTCATTCGTTTCTGGCCTCATAAGGTCACCGCCGAACCCTTTGTAACTCGGCCAACGAGTTTTCCGATCGGATGGCCCACATTAAGATTATTTAAAGTTTCGTACTACCTCAGTTTAGACAAAAACGTCCTTCGTATTCGTCCAGCTAGGTTTACGTAGAAAGAGTATCGTAGTTAAATACGTGTCACTAGTATAAGAATCAACCAACCGTGGTAAAGTGAACCAATACGGCATTCCCGTCTTTCAACAAAACTGGTTTCAGTGGCAAAATCTGATTGGATAGTTTATTGTCAGCGCGCGTCAGCACAGCTGACATTTGTGTCTCGCTAGGCTTTCTTTCTTTCTTTCCTTCTTTCTTCTCTTCTTTGTCCCAAACGCTCCTTAAAATGCTTCTCCTAACCAAACGCTTGGGCCGATTTCAACCAAACGTGTTCTGAACCCACTGGACAAGCGTTCATATTGGTGTCACAGATTGTGACAAAGTTCATGCATGATGATTATAAAGGAGCTTCTTTGAAAATCTATAAATTCCTTTTCTGCCATTAAATCATTGCTATGGTCACAAATTTCAGTCAGAAAGAAGAACCATTAACCCAAGGCCCATATATAGGGTGTACACAGGATTGGGGTAAAGAATGTTAGCCGATAAAGGGCATTCTTGAAAAAATCGTAATTTCCTTCTTCTAACCAAAACAATTGCTATGATCACAAATTCAGTCAAAGAACCATTAACCCAAGGCCTCATAAAGGGTGTGTACACACTTGAGGTGGAAGCCAGTGTAGGCCGATTAAAGGGGTGCATTCTTTGAAAATCTATAAAAATTCCTAATTTTCTTGCCTCAAATTAATTGCTATGATCACCAAAGTTAGTCTGAAAAACCACTGACCTAGACCCATACGGGTGTATACACATTGGGGTCAAAGGTCATGTAGGCCGATTTTAAAGGGGCCATTCTCATCAAATCTTAAATGTGCTTTGGTACTAAAATTAAATGCTATTGATCACAAAATTAGAAGAACCCGCTGACTCAAGGACCATATAGAGTGACACAGATGGGGTGAAAGACAATGTTGCTGATTAAAGGGTTTTCTGTAAAAATTAAGAAATTTCCTTCACCGTCTCAAATCTGACGTGCTCTAGACACCCAATGTTGGTCAGAAAAACCTTAACCACGACCACAAGTCCTATATGGGGTGTACACGATTATCAAATTCAATATACACTGATAAAGGGGATTCTTTGCAAATCTGTAAATCCGTCTTTTGCCATAAATCAATTGCTATGATCACATATTTCAGTCAAAAGACCATTAACCCAAGCCTATATAGGGTGTACACAGTTGAGGTGCAGACAGTGTAGGCCGATTAAAGGGGCATTCTTTGAAAATCTATAATTCCCATTTCTGCCTCAAATTAATTGCTATGAATCACCAAGTTAGTCTGAAGAACCACTGACCTAAGACCCATAAGGGTGTAAACACATTGGGGTCAAAGGTCATGTAGGCCGATTAAAGGGGCATTCTTCATCAAATCTATAAATTGCTGCTTTGGTCTCAAATTAAATGCTATGATCACTTAAATTAGAAGAACCGCTGACTCAAGGACCATATAGAGTGTACACAGATTGGGTGAAAGACAATGTTGGCTGATTAAAGGGGTATTCTTTGAAAATTCAGAAATTCCTTCAGTCTCAAATCTAGTGCTTAGATCACCAATGTTGGTCAGAAAAACCATTAACCACTGACACAAGTCCTATATGGGGTGTACACAGATTATCAAATTCAATATACACTGATTAAAGGGGCATTCTTTGAAAATCTGTAAATTCCTTCTTCTGCCATAAATCAATTGCTATGGTCACAAATTTCATTCAGTAGAACCATTAACCCAAGGCCTATATAGGGTGTACACAGATTGAGGTGGAAGACAGTGTAGGCCGATTAAAGGGGCATTCTTTGAAACTCTAGATTCCATTTTCTGCTTCAAATTAATTGCTATGATCACCAAAGTTGGTCTGAAGAACCACTGACCTAAGACCCATAAGGGTGTAAACACATTGGGGTCAAAGGTCATGTAGGCCGATTAAAGGGGCATTCTTCATCAAATCTATAAATTGCTGCTTTGGTCTCAAATTAAATGCTATCACTGAAATTAGAAAAACTTCTGACTCAAGGACCATATAGAGTACACAGATTGGGTGAAAGACAATGTTGGCTGATTAAAGGGGTATTCTTTGAAAATTCAGAAGTTCCTCCAGTCTCAAATCTAGTGCTATGATCACCAATGTTGGTCAGAAATCCATTAATTCTTTCTTTCTTTCTTTCCAAACGCTCCCTAAAATGCTTTCTTCTAACCATACGCTTGGGCAGATTTCAACCAAACTTGTTCTGAAGAACCACTGGGCCAAGCATCATATATAGTGTATACAGATTTGGGACAAAGTTCATGTGTGCCGATTAAAGGGGCATTATTTGAATAAGAACCACTGGGCTAAGCCCCATATATTTGTACATAGATTTGATACAAAGTTCATATGAGCCGATTAAAGGGGCATTCTTTAAAAATCTATAAATTCCTTCTTCTGCCTCATATTAATTGCTATGGTCGCCAATTTGGCTGAAATCGGACCATGCGTTTAACACTTGATAGCACTGGTAGCATTTAAGGAGTTGGCCCGGGGCACTCCTATTTTCATTCAAGGACCCCATTGTTCAGAAAATATAGCAAATTTGTCACCCACAAAAACCCTATTTATGATCAATTTGGCTCTTACCCAAAGACCACTATGTTTTACAGTGACTATAGCAGTCACTGATTTCCCCTGAGTGCGAAAGTGCCAACCTTACACCTGTGTTCCACTTCATATGTGAGTGCCTCCCTCGGAAAAGGAGTTTTTGCTAGAAAGAAGAAACTGACAAACCACAATATGTTAGCTGGCTATACCAGCTAACATAAATAGGCCTACCTCTTTCCCAAGGACCATAAGAGCATACACAGACTGGGGTGAGAGGCAATGTAGGCTGATTAAAGGGGTATTCTTTGATAATTAAAGAATTCCTCCTGTCTCATATAAAGTGCTATAGTCACCAAAGTTGGTCGGAAAAACAAAATACTGACACAAGTCCAATATGGGAGGGTACATGGATATCAATTTAAGCAATATTGGCTGATTAAGGAATTTGGGTCATATATCATCTTTTGGCATTGTTCCAAGCCTCAATGCCTTCTAAAATGCCTGCGCTTAACAAACATGTGCACATCCACATCCCACGTAGCAAGCGTTATTACGCAAAATAAAACCATTCTTTAACCACGAGCGCGCGAGTAGGGTGGATGCATGGGAGCTTCGCAGATGATGGCGACTTAAGGCTATATAACCATAAGCTGTATGCCACAATTAGTAGGCCTACTTAAAATAGTATCTGTAAATTTATAAATTCTTTTTTTTTTGTAATTGAAAGTTTTCAAGATCAGTTTTGCTCACAAAAGACCCATACACAAATAGAATTGTTGTGTTCATATACAGAGTGATTAGATTTTTTCAAATACAATGAAATGTTATAAAATACAAAAGAAGTAGGTTACTCATGGTTTAGGTTCATTGTTCTCAGACCACTTCTACTGATATATTGCCATTTAAATCAAATTGTTTTTTTCTCAGTATTCCAATTGAATGAAGTTGGCTGTTTTAACAATTCTCTTGTGTATTTTATCCATCAACATTAGTGCACTCAGAAGTTGGACCCGGCCTTGTTTTTGCCCTTTCTTTGAACTGCTCCATGAACTGACTAGAATTTCTAATGAGTTATCGATAGTGTAATCAATTGCCAATTACTATTATTTAGAAGTTTGTTGATAATGTCTGTGTTAAACGTGTAACTAATGAGCTATGGTTAATAATAATTATTATAAATTTAGATGCACTTGTATTTAAAAAAAAACATCCTTTTGGTATATTGAAGTACTTTTCCTAGCTGTTATGATTAAGAAAAGTTTTCTTCAATTCAGTCACTCACGTCTCACACATCCTGAATACCAGCTAAGCAGTTCTGGCCTGTGAAATTGTAAGTAAGATGTGTAATGTCATAGTTTATATTATTGGATGATAAATTAGGTTAAAACCACTCCTGGCGATAGTTTTTTGTATATTTTTTTTTTTAAAAACTTTTAATATTGTTTTGGATGGTGTGGCATTGTATCAGTGTTGGTGGGTCCTGGTACATCTACTATGACGTGGTCCTGGCTGTTTGTAGATTTGTGTGTGTGTGTGGGGGGGGGGGTGAGGGCTTGGGGGTATCTAACACAAGAGGTGGCTCCCTGTGTTTTGTTTTTTGTCAATTAGATTTCTTCATATTTATGAATGCTAATCATTTAATTTGACCCTAAAGTGAGCAACTCAAAAAACTTATGTATAATGAATGGATTAATATGTTCAGTTGTATGACAAGATAGATTATGGCAGCATGTGACTTCAAAACTTGAAATTGGGGTAATTTGTCCTACTACCATTGTCCTACAAACCCTAAAACAATTTCTAGACATGGTGGTGTGCAACCAAACAAGTGCTAATTAAAGAGAAAATGTATCAGCGAAAACTTCTTCTGTGTCCCTTTAACATTCAAAGTGCAAACGCAACAATAGAAATGGGACTTGGTCTAATTCTCTAAACATAAAGTCGGCTTATAAGAAGTCGATTCATAACATATTAATTTCAAGTATAGTTCCCATAATTCTGTCAGCATGGATTGCAATGAAGCCCCCTGGATGAGATGAATAACTCAAATAATGTCCATTGGGGGGGAGGTGGTTGTCAAATGGATGCTGCCATCATAACAATCCTGGCAAACATTTTGGAGGCAGGAACCAGACATTTGTGGAAAAGGGGGCGCGAAGCCTGAGGTTCCATGTAAGGGAAAATATTAAAATTCTAATATGTAGTTAGTTAAAGAACTATTTTTTGAACCATCACCACTATTAAATGGGACCACCTATAAGAAAGGATGTGACCAAGACTGCTTTATCTCTGTCAGAATAACTTATATATTATATATATATATCGTTGGACAACAAGCCAAACAATCCTGCCAACAAACAACTACGCGTGTCAGCGAAATTTCTTTCAAGGGATCTTCATTCAAGTTTGCAAGTATTGCCGAATGTTGAATTTACGCAAGTGAATTTGTTTCTTCAAGTTGGTAAGTAGATACATTGTTACTTATCTTACAGTTACATGCCATGATTATGTTAAAAAAAATTTAAGTTTTAACTATTTAACTTTTTTAACTACAGAATTAATTTTTATCAACATAGGAGGGTTGTTTCTTTTGAGTAAACTACATGTAATTGCAACATCATGAGTGAAGCTCGCACCCATAAAAATATGTGCGTGCTACAGTTAGCATGATCTTTTTGATGTTTGATCACAGAGTACAAGAAATTAAACTGTAGTTATCACTTAAAATGTTTATGGGAAATAAATATTACCTATATCATATTTTAATAATAATAACTATTGCTTGTATAAGTAGTGCTCATATAGAAACTCAGGGTAAATATTGACAATCAATGCCATTATTGTTAATGAGGGTTATGGCATATACTAAGTTACAAATACATTAAAAATATTTTTCTATTTATTTTGGTCCTTGTCAAATCATGTCAGATTCAAACAAACTTTAGAAGCTATTTGGGGGAAAGAGAGAGAGCATGAGGAGCGGGAGACATTTTGGAGTATTCTGATAATGTTTAATCTCATTCTCAAATCATCTTTAAATATTACAAGTTTATGCAAGTTTAAGGCACTATCAATGATTTGCTAAGAAATCGAAGAAATCATCAGAAATCGGATTTTAAAAAGAGAAAGAGCATGAGGAGGGGGAGAAATTTTGAAGTATTCTGACAATGTTTAATCTATTAATCAAATGCATCTTTAAATAGTTACAACGTTTATGCAGTTAAAGGCACTATCAGCATGATCAGTGATTTGCTAAATCAGAAATCAAAAAAATCATCAAAAATCACATTTTAGCATATCTGTAACAAGTACAAGTGTCCTAACATGTATCCTGCAAATGATAAGACCAAAAGCAACGTAAGAAGGTCAAAATCGGACATTTTATTGTCCATGCGGACACTCACTACAACACGTAACTGATATTGATCACTGTGGGTACCGCTACATTAATAGGCACTTCCTACACTCTAAATTTGCAACGGATAATGTAGTTGTGTGCAAATGTTTGAACCATTTGTTGAACCCTACTGATGCTATGTAACCAAAAAAAAAACTTTGAATAAATCGATTTATGTAGACTGCGAATAATTCATGTTTTTCAAAATAACCCTTGGTGCCATTGGATAAAATGGAAAGCACATACTTTTCACTTTTTGTTATACAGATACAAATAACTATTGTCCATACATTGTATGTGCTTATATTTTCGGGATAACTATGTATCAGTGATACCAACACATAGTCGTCCCGAAAATGCAAATACATACTATTTATTGGAGCTGAAAATTGTCTGCTAATAATATACAAGTGCTTTTGCGTAATGCAAATAGCACCTGTGGCCATTTTATGAGATGCATAATATCATATTTAGAAGCACTGTTTGTAAACAGTTCTATTCAAAATCCTTTCGGCTACATAGTACCATTAGGGTAAAACAAATGGGTCAAACGATTTGTACGTAACTGCATTACCCGTTGCAATTTTACAGTGTACCTCGTATGTATAATACCAAAAAATACCTCACACGTCATTTGTTAATGCTACCAAACATTGGACAGATCATTTTCAACTTTGAGAGAAAATACGTCAAATTTCAATAGATTTGTTGGTAGAGAAAAATCCATCCATATGTTTTTAAATTTAAAAATCCTGTTGGGTAATTTCGTGAATACCACACTTCTACCTTCTCTAATATTAATTAAAAACCAAGAGTCTAAGCTAATTGAATGGACAGTAGCACATATTAAAAATGTATGGCAGGTTAAGTGAGTCAGGTATTCCTGTAAAAAGGATGTTTACACATCTCAGAAGTAATAAGAGTTAAAAGCAAAAGCACATATTTGTGTATAAGATGTGCAGATTTCTATCTGCACATCTTATACACAAATATGTGTATAAGATGTGCAGATTTGTATCTGTTAATTTCAAGTGTAACTATATGACAAACACAACAAACACGATTAGCTATGATTTTAGAGAGTCAAGTGAACTCACCACATACCTACTCCAAAACAGAAGGTCCCAGAAGGCAAAAAGCAGAATATAAATAAATTATACTTTACCATTATGTTAGCTGGTGTAGCTGAGCATGTACAAACATGGCCTGGCAGATTGGCCTATTGGCCATTTGGCCTGAAATAAAAGATAAGTTGTTGTGTAGCACCTTTGGTCTGGGAACTTCAAGTACATGAAGTATGTAGCATGATAGCTATTATAAACATGTCCTACTAGATTTTCTCTTACCACTGTGGGATTCTTGGGCTAATGCACAAGGCAATAACAGGTGTCCCGAAAAAAATGTGAACATTCTGATATTAGCACTGGTGTAAAACTTTATATCCAAAATATCCCCATCTGTAAGGATTAAGCTGATAACTGTTTCTTGGGTACAAAAATTGTGAAATTTCTAATTTTGTATTGGAGCAAATACAAAATTCAGCCTATGTTTTCTATTGAAATATAAGCATATACAAATCGTCTTTTGTTTTCATTTTAAATTATTTCTGTAACCAAATAAAAAGTAGGTAATCTTTTTACATGAAAGGTAATCTCTACATATCACAGAAAATATGAATGACTTGAAATCTCTTGTTGCACCTTTAAGGTCTACGTCTATGTTCAACAAATTACTTGCAAGAACAACTGTGCCATGCACATACGGGTGCCATGCACATCACCTGCAACGTCACCATTTAGGGGGTCAGAGGTCACACAGGACAAATCAAATCTCATGGAATCGGGCAAACATGTTGCCATCTAGCATATTTGTATTTAAATATCAGAGCATGTACAATTTATACTTTTAACCAGAAAGTATAGGCATAAAGGGAGGTAAATGTGCATGTTTCTCAGTTTTTCAAAAAGGTATCATACATGTGCTAAAATATTCTGTAGATGGCATACTACAAAAAGATATGTCATAGTCAATGTGGGACTTTTGAATAAAATCCTTATGGCCATTTGAAAACAAAAAAAAAACCCAAAAACATGATTGTAAAAACAATACTCTAATATATATATATATATTTATGTACATGTGATAAAGGTACCAATAGGTGTAAATTTTCCCTATATAGGCCTATCTAAAGTCTTTGCCTTTGACCAATGGCAGAAATATGTTGAGGATTCTGATATCTTATGAGAAATGGCCATCATAATCCTGCAATTACTTACTTATTGGCATAATACATAAAGGAAAAATACATTTCAATGCGGTACCTGTCGAATTATCATCTAAGCTCCTATTCACGTTCTTTACTATTCATGCTATTAGAACTTTCCATTAATACACTTTTTTCTCTCTAGAAAAGAACAATTGGTAAATTGGTTAAATTTAGTTTAATTCTCAAAAGCACCCAAATTATTCCTACAAACACATTAAATTAACCTTGTTTTGTCTTCAGAGGTTGTTCTGCCTGTATGCTGTCATATATAGCACAGAATCAATGTGTATGACATATAAATACCATGGCAACATTCAGAGCAAGTTTGTAACAGATTAATGGGGAGAATTAAAACCATAAAAATTAAATATCTGTATACTTGTTTGGCTTACACCTCCACATAGGTTTACGGAAAACAACAGTTTTGAACAAAGTGCATGCAGTACAGCAGACCTTCAAAATATATGCAGCATATGTGCCAGACCCAACAACACCGAGTGTTTGGTATCTGTACATCACAACTAATTTCTTACATCCAGCATACGTGCCACGCCCAACAGTGAGTATCATTGTGATCCATCAGGAGTTACTGTAACTAGTAGTAGGAATGACCAACAAACGTTAATGTTGCTTGAAGAAATTAAACCCAGGATAAAAGTTGCATATAAAAATATAGTATAATGAAAAAATGTGACATTTCTTTATACATGGTTTGACTTGTATGGCACACAATATTATCCATTATGGCCACCACGGATAATTTCCAACTTGATGTGAAGATACAAATTATGTAACATGTTATAATAATAATAATAATAATAATAATTTATTGAGTGTACTTATGGAATACAAAAGACAAACAGAGTAACTCTGGAAAGAAAAAATGGGGGCTACTCAGCCCAAACACACAAATTAGTGCATTTCTTTCCATGGAACAACATACAAAAAACATCAAATATAGAAGTAGTCAATGCAGGAATTAACTGTGAGGCAAATACTGCTTACAAAGGGACTTGAATTGGGAAGAGAGCTAGCTTTGCTAGTGGAAGTGGATGAAGCTGAACATTGGCACTGTTCTAGCAACTTTATTGAGCACTGTGGTTATCCCTACTATTAGCAAATCTGCATCTCCACACTGAAAAACCTCTAGAGATTTAAGTGAAAAACGCCTATAAACTGTTTTTAGCTTTATTTTATAAGCTTTAAATTGGCAAACTAGAGGGTGTAGGTGAGATCATCTGAGATGATATCAATCTAGAGCTGCGCCTCAAGTGATATTTTTATAGGATTAACCCGGCTTGTTCATAATCTTTCAATTATGGAATCCATTTGTAGTGGTATTAAGATATTTTAAAATTAGCTCAGGTGAAAGTAGGTGTAAGACAATCGTGGTATATATTTCATGTATAACGATATACTTTGTTCATCGCAAAGGCAAACATTCGTGGCCGCGTCCACATAGTGCGTATTTTGACATTTTGGAGAAATATGGCATGTTTGCGTTTTTCAACATAACAAAATATTTGTGCAAAGGATTTTTTAGTTCACGATAAATTGCTCTTTTGTCGTTTTCACAAGGGACATATTTGCACAAACGTGTCACTGACAAGGTATTTACGCAACGTATTGCTCTAAATGGAATTGCTATTTTGTCATTCTCACATAGTGATGAACTAGTAATTTTTTCGCATTTTTTCGCATATCGAAATGTATGTTTTGATTAACAGAATAGATCTGCAAAGCCGATTTTCGTGAAATACATTTCACTATGTGATGTGGACAACAAATTATTTGGCTTACTCTGCTTATCATTTTTAGGATTTCTTATTTCCATGTGGCGTACTTGCATGTATGTAGACCCCGTTTTTTCAAAAATGACACTTTACGGCTATTTCAAGAGATTTGTATAGTCTCACAAATAAGCTCAATCATGATACTAACATTTACGATTTGCAAACCTAAAAGAATTGTCCAAGGGGTGGGGCACTCCCATCTTAGAGGTGACACGCATGTAAGACTGTAAAAAAACCCCCCATTTTCGCAGTGTTGTCACCAAAGGACCTCACTATCATTTGAATATGTCAACCAAAGACCCCATTGTTTGGAAATTCTGAAAAACTTCACTCAAATCAAATACCCTTATTTTGGGTGAAATTTTTGCAAAAGTTTCTAAAAAGACCCCATTTGGGGGAAATTTCGCAAATGTGTCGCCCCCTTTTTGTGCGATGCCCTACGGCCAGGAAAGACCATAGGATCACTTGTCCATGTTTTGATGTCTGTTGTTGTTGTTGATGTCTGTAAGTTGTTGTTGATTTCTGTTGTTGTTGTGGTCTGTGGTTGTGAACAAGGGTTAACCATTGCTGTAAATATTATATTTATGGATTTAAACCAACCTTGGGTCACAGGTGGACCATGGCATCCCCATTGTTGATGAGTCAAAGGTCACATACATAGGTCAAGGTTAGTGAGGTCAAGTTGTAAGATAGGCTGACCTCATTTGAAAGTTAAGTTCAGTTGGAACCACACTTGGTTTATGAGTTTACATTGAAACCCTCATTCGTTACAGAGTCAAAGGTCACAATATCACAGTCAAAGGGTCAGGTTAGGCCTTTATTCAAGAAACAGGCCGGCAAGCGACACAGCGGTCCGACAACCGATGTTAATTGTTAGTTCTGTCACCAAATGCCCCCGGATTTTGAAGGGCCAGGCCTACAATTCATATCTATTGCATTGTGATTCCCACCCCCAGTGGCGTAGCCAGGGAGGGCAAATGGGGGAAAGAGCAAGCACCTCATGCAAAAAAATCTTGAGGGGAAATCAGGAAATAAAACACGGGTATCATGTTAAATCAGCCCCTTTTCGGATTCTTTGCCCTTGCGACCAGTAATTGTTTGCTTGTGATCGGGACATTTGTTGTCCCCCTACCTGGGAAATTGCCCCCCGGAATAACCAGGTGGCTACGCGCCTGTTGCCCCCCACAGGAAATTCCCGGGGAGAATGGGCAGAAAAGTAGCACGGCGATAGGCCGAAACACATGCACACACAATAAAACTCTTGAACAGCCATTGGAAAGTGTCATTTTGAAATTGGACATTTAAACTTCAAAGGCACAAATCCGGCGTGTCATTTCTTCACTATTTGTGTTGAATTTAGGTCTAATGAAAGAGGAAACTCTTACTGGAAACACAAACTTCTTTCTATTTTGTCAGTCTACCAAAACAAACCTTGCTATTCTCAAATGGCCCTTACATGTATAAATGTACATCAATACACAATATAGATACCAATTTCTCTGTAGTAGATTTCATATTGACTGAGACTTCGTTCAAAGTTTTAGCTCTGTCCATTTGCTGTGATAAAACCATTTATTTTAATGGCCACGGGTTTATTGTACTCGTATCAATGTACAGTAATATAGCTATGGTTGTGTGAAGATTGTATTTGATTCAAGTCCTACTTCAAACAAATTCAACCAAGTGTTTCAATTGCAGTATCAGGATAAACACTGCAATAATTTAATTAAACATTGTTATTAGAACACAATTTTTACCTTTGACATGTACATACATCACTGCAAAATATTATTCCTTGTCACAACATACAGCAAATAATGCATTCATATCAATACACACTTAAATAATACAAAGTTTTTATTTGACCACTAAACCTTGTATACAAGAGATTAGCACAAAGCGGATATGAGTTCCTTGACATCCCAGCCAACTACGGCATTTAAGAACTGAAATCATCAGTTTCCAGTATGACGCTCCTGTGCACGTGCAGTAATTTTGTATCATTGGCATGTTTTGTAATGGCAACAAGGCCAATCTCTACATGGCCAAGAAATGTACTCTCCATTAATATCCACGGAAATATGCAAGAACTCTCACTTACTTTGAAATCTACTATTACAACTTGTACAAAAATACAATGCAATCTACAATAAATGCATATGTGTTAATGCAGATTTATTTTCTGTTTTCTTTTCCATTCTCCCTTTACTCTTTCTTGGTTTTACTTCCATCATCATAATTATAACATTCCATCCCCATCTGTCATCATTACTGTCATCTTCATCATGATCGTCATTGTCATTATCCTCCTCCTCTTGCCATCCTCATCCTCTCACCATCCTCGCCGCCATCCACCCCTTCACTATCATTATTATCATTGTCACTTTCAAATTCTGAATCTGAAGTCCAAAGTCCAAAGTTTCAATTGAAATCTGAAAGTCTAAATTTGATTACAACATCTGAAATCTGAAATCTAATCTGCAAAAGTAAACTCTGAAGTCCAAATTCCAAAGTCTCAATATGAAATCTGACAGATCACAATCCAAATTTGATTCTATAATCTGAAATCTGCATATCCAGGCTAAAGTGAAATCTGAAGTGTAAAGTTTGAATCTGAAATCGTAAAATAGAAAGTTTGAAAAAGAATGAAATCGGACCTGAAGCTTCTACAACTGAAGTCTTAGTCCAAAATCCGCACCTGGGATCTGTGGTTTTAAGTCCAAACTACAAAGTGTGAATCTCACTTGAAGCATTGCAGAGAAGCAAGTATAAATATATAACATTCCAACAATACAAGCAAAACTCCATAAAATCCTGAAGCAAAAAAAATTAAGCCCAAGCTTCCAAACAACAAAAAAGCTTGAAAATTTGCAAAGATAGGAGCAGAAGCTCAGTAGATTCCTAAAAAAGAAACAGAAGTCCATAAGTTAACAAAATCAGAGGCATAGAATAAAAAGTAACAAGCAAAAGCTATAGCTTGCGAAATAGAAAGCAGATGCATTACTTTCTAAAAAAAAAGAAGTACATAAAATTGCAAATAACAGATTAAGTAAAGTTCTAAAAAGGATCAACCGCAAGGAATTCAACAGAACAGAAACCTAACTTATCCCGACAAATTTAGACACATCAAGTAAGACCCCCTTACACATAAGTTTCACGAAAGTTAAGAAATGCCTCGACGAAATGCAAAATCAAGTGCAAAATTGGCACAACACAAATCTTCAAAAACACAAAAACTTAGCGATCATCAACAACTGTCAACAAAACCACACACAGTGTATGAGTTTAGTGAAATTGTTCGTGGAAGCTTTCACCAAGGAGATATCAAACGCTTTGCTCCTGATTCAGTAGGTCGTCAGTGTTCTTGTAATTCACTTGTTATGCTTGCTTATCAAAAGCAACATCAAGACATAAAGACATGTGATATTGATGAAGTATTACAACA
This sequence comes from Ophioderma brevispina, assembly GCA_023653785.1. Classification (NCBI taxonomy): domain Eukaryota; kingdom Metazoa; phylum Echinodermata; class Ophiuroidea; order Amphilepidida; family Ophiodermatidae; genus Ophioderma; species Ophioderma brevispina. The sequence continues at coordinate 86,829 of JAMKCH010085805.1, read as the reverse complement.
TGGTGATAGAATATATACCTTGGCTGCTCAGCAGGCAAACCTTCCTAAGTCAGGATATTTATCAACAGATGATTTACCTTATTTTTTCAAATTAGGCAATTTTACATGTACCGTTAACTTAATGAACAGAATTTATGCAAAATTTCCAACTTCGGATATACCAATTGAACCATTAGATGAAGCTATTCAAGAGGCTTTCACAATTTCTACTAACAATATCATAGTGTTTAGCAACTACATGATGGCAGTTTTCAGAGATCACACAGGACAATATGGAATTTTTGATCCTCATTCTAGGAGTGAGCTTGGTTTACCTGATGGCAATGGCACTGCAGTTGTTTTGTATTTTGCTGATATTCACAATCTTGCCAATTACTTATATTGCCTTCGTGGATCTTTACAAATAGATGAATCGGCAATAATAGAAATCCAACCGCTATCACTACAGATTAAAACAGAAGGTAGTAAAATATATCCACCACTTGGCCAACACGTGCAAAACAGAATATTTGATTTCAATGAATTAAACATGACAACTGGAAATCACACAATTGAGAACCACAAAACCACAAGCAATTCCAAGAAAACAAGTACTGAAGAAAATGAACCTGGGTGTTCTACATGGCACGGCAAATCACACTTGCCAAGGGAATCTAGATTCACATGCTGGTATAAAAATCTGTCTCCAGAAGCAAAAGAGAAGTACCTGCTTAAAAAACGACCACAAGCAAAAGAAGTTGTTCGAAAACACTACAATATTCCCAGCAAAAGAGCTAGGAAAATAGAGAAAGCTAAAAAAAAATCTATTGAAGACTACAACATTCCAGAAAAAAGAGCTAGGAAAATAGAAAAAGCTAAGCAAAATCTGTTGTAGACTACAACATTCCAGAAAAAAGAGCTAGGAAAATTGAGAAAGCTAAAGAAAAATCTACTGAAGACTACAACATTCCAGAAAAAAGAGCTAGGAAAATAGAGAAAGCTAAAGAAAAATCTATTGAAAACTACAACATTCCAGAAAAAAGAGCTAGGAAAATAGAGAAAGCTAAAGAAAAATCTATTGAAGACTACAACATAACAGAAAAAAGAGCTAGGAAAATAGAGAAAGCTAAAGAAAAATCTATTGAAGACTACAACATTCCAGAAAAGAGAGAGAGGAAAAAAGTACAAGCTAAAATAAAGTCTATTGAGCACTATAACAATCCAGAAAAGAAGGCTAAGAAAATTAAGCAGGTGAAAACTAATCGTTCAGTGACAAAAAACATTGATCAAATAGTAGCATCCTTCAAACAATCATGTCAAAATGATAAACTTGTGTATACTTGCATAGTGTGTAATCGTTTGTGGTTCAGAAAGCAAGTTGTACAATTCTTCAGAAACAATTACGATACACACATACTTATGAGAGCTGTCAATATTGATAAACACACGAAAATCTGCATACTGTGAATACATGGATATGTAATACCTGTCATCAAAATCTTCGCAAAGCTCGTGTTCCACTTCTAGCCACAAGAAATAAACTTGTCATGCGTCAGCAACCTCCTGAATTAACTGAACTAAATATGCTAGAAAGACATCTCATTTCACCTTCTCTTGCATTTATGAAGATGATACCACTATTTAAAGGTTCACAGAAAGGAATACATGGTCAGGTGGTATGTGTCAAATCTGATGTCGATACAACTGCACAAACTTTACCCAGGCTACCTTCAGATAACAGCCTCATAAGAGTCAAGCTCAAGCGGAAACTCAAATATAAAGGACATCATATGTGTCAGGATGTAAACCCTGCCAAAATACGCAGAGCTTTAAGATGGTTAAAAATGAATAATCCATTGTATCAAACCATTCAGATTGATTTTGCAGAATTTGATATGCTGGAAGATCAAATCTTTCAAGATGACCAGTTAGAAGAACCTGCAAACGCTAACAACACACAAACAAATGAAAGAGATGACGTACACATATTAACAAATAAGCATAACCACATTCACCAGACACATGCTGCACAACTTCAGACAAATCAACATGACATTCAACATAAGTTACAACTTCCAGAACCACCCACAGGCCAAAATCTTCAGCAAACTTCTCAGTTCAGAACTGAAGACAATACTGGAAATTTAAATGATGATATAACAGATACCTCAGCCCCCTTGTATTCCTTCTTGCACCCAGTTGACTTTGCTCAGTATTTGGCAGATAAGAATGATAGCGCAATTTTGACACTTGCACCTGGCGAAGGAAATGCCCCTGAAAAAGTATTAGAAATGGAAGCAAAATGCTTCCCTGCAGAATTTCCAGATGCATCAAACACATACAATGAAGAAAGAAAACAACAGATTTCACCATCAAGGTACTTCAATGCAAGGTTATTTTCAGCTGACAATAGATTTGCACGGAATCCAGAGTACATATTTTTCGCCCAATATGCAACTGAAGCTCATCAAATTAATTCAAATATATCCATTGCTATGAGAATAGGAGCAACTAAGACATCAGATGGTCGACCAATTACTGCATCTATGCTAACCACTCAAAATGAAGTCAAACAACTGATAAAAAGAGATGAAGGGTACAGATTTCTAACTAAAGTAAGAGGTACACCTGCCTTCTGGAGCAATCAAAAAAAAATCTGTTTGCAATGATCCGCCAACTTGGTATCCCTACTTTCTTCATGACATTTAGTGCTGCAGATAGGCGATGGATTGAAATAGACAATGCAATACTTATTCAGCAAGGCAAACCCCCTATGACAATTGAAGAGCATAAGAATATGACTTGGGATCAGCATACAGAAATTATTATGTCAAATCCTGTAACAGCATGTAAAATGTTTGAGAAAAGAGTACGTACTTTCATAAGTGATGTGATACAATCCTCTGCCCAACCAATTGGGGAAGTTCAGGACTATTATTATAGAACAGAGTTTCAGCAGAGAGGGTGGCCACATATTCATATGGTTCTGTGGGTAAAAAATGCGCCAAAAGTTAATGAAAATACTGATGATGAAATTACAGACTTTGTAGACAAATATATAACATGTGAAATGCCACCAGCAAACGATACTGAATTACGAGAAATAGTGACTAATGTGCAAACCCATAGAAAAAGTCACACAAAGAGCTGTAGGAAAATGGGAACAGTTTGCCGCTACAATTTCCCTCGTCCACCATCAAATCGCACATTCATATGTAGATCAAGCAATCATGATAAAGCAGATGATAACTGTGACAATGACAATGATAAAGCTGAATCTGCTAATCAAGGCCAACAAGTTAAAGAAGCTAAACAAATCTTGGAGAAAATCAAACGCCTGCTTTTAGATGACAATCACAAATTTGAAGACATTGGACAAGTTCTCACAGCTGCAAACACAAATCAATCAGAGTTTGAGAAGAGCCTTGAAGTTATTTCAACTCGACAAGAAATTGTTTTAAAAAGAAATGTAACAGACCAATGGATCAATAACTACAATCCATATCTACTACGTTGTTGGAATGGCAACATGGATATACAAGTCATTCTTGATGCTTATGCATGCGTTATGTACATTTTGTCATACATCACCAAAGCCGAGAGAGAAATGGGGGATCTGCTTAAAAATGCACAGAAAGAAGCACTAGAGGGCAATAATGATGCTATAAGTCAGTTGAGAACACTTGGAAGTATCTATTTGCAAAATAGAGAAATAAGTGTTATGTATGCCATATATCTAACATGCAGCATGCATTTACAAGATAGCACAAGAAAAGTGATCTTTGTACAAACAGACACCCAAGGCCAAAGGATATCACTGCCGCTCAAATCACTGAAGAAAAATGCAGGAAATAGCGAACAAGTCTGGCAGCCTACACACATTGAGAAATACCTCGCTAGACCAACTACTACTAAGTTCAACTGTATGTGCATGGCAACATTTTTTTTCAAGGTATCACTTCCTATCCTGCAATACAAATGATACACAGTTCGAAGATGAGTCTGAAGATAATACTGATACTGAATATCACAAACTTCACAATAATCTCGGGAAGATAAAAGAACGCAAACAAAAATCTGCAATCATTCGTTATCCAAAAGTGTCGGTTAAGAAAGACAGTGAACGATATTACATGAACATGTTGCGCTTGTACTTGCCTCACAGAACTGAAGAGCTGAAACCACAGGAGTACATCACGTATGAGAGTTATTACCGTACTGGATTTCATGAGATCAACAACAAGAGAACTGCAGTACGAGAAACTGTTGAACAGAATATGAAAGAATTTGAACCACAAACAGATGAACTAGATGAGGCATGGGAAAATATTCAGGAATCTGCAGACCTTCAAGATGCATGGGCAGCTATTGCGCCCCAAGCTGAACAAGAACGACTTGATAACTTGATCAAAGGTGTAAGTACTGCAGACAACGATGATGACTTAGCTGAAATAGAAGTTCCTGATTTATATCAAAGTAAACAGACAAACAATCAACTACTTCCCAGATGTCGAATAGAGTCACTTAACTCAGATTACACAGAAGGACAAATATCATCTATGATACGACAACTAAATGATGAGCAACGTCGCATTTTTAATCACATACACAAATGGTGCAAAGAAAGAGCAAGAAATTGTTCATTGCAACCATTTCATATCTTTCTTACTGGAGGTGCAGGAACAGGAAAGTCACATGTGATCAAATGTATTAAATATTATGCTCAAAAGGCATTTACCACACCCCCATTGACTGAATCTGCTGATGATGTTACAGTCTTAGTAGTTGCCCACACAGGAACAGCAGCATACAACATTTCTGGTCAAAACCATCTGTTCAGCCTTTAACATCAGTCCTAGAGCACCAAAAGATTACAGGCCTCTTGGCGAAGAATATATTAACACATTGCGTACAAAATATCAGCATTTGCAACTGGTTATCATAGATGAAGTGTCGATGGTAAATGCAAAAAAACAACTGGAATATGTACATGGTCGACTTCAGCAAATCAAAGGAACTTCTCGTGCATATTTTGGCAATGTGTCTATATTGGCAGTAGGAGATTTTTATCAATTGCCACCAATTAATCCACCTAAGCCACTCTGCTTTCCAAGCAACAATATGCTCAAAGACCTTTGGAACTCTAATTTTCAAATCTGGGAACTAACTCAGATCATGCGCCAACAAGATGATCTTGTATTTGCACAAGTGCTGAATCGACTTAGGCTTAGGCAGAAAGGTGAACCACTTCAAATCACAGATGAACAGTTGCTACAATCACGAGTAACAAATGAAAACCTCAGACCACCAGCAAATGCCCTTCATATCTATGCTCGTAATGTAGATGTTGACAATCACAACCAAGCTATGCTAGATGCCTTGACCACTCAGATTCATACTATCATTGCCATTGATACAGATCAAATAGGTGGACAAGCTCAAACACGGCAAGAACCTCACAAAACTACAAGAAATGACACATGCCTTGTACCTGAGCTTAAGTTAGCAGTAGAAGCCAGGGTCATGTTAATTGCTAACATCGATGTATCGGATGGTCTTTGCAATGGCGTGTCAGGCATTATCAAAGGAATTGAACTTGGAAATTCTACTAATATGCCAAAAGCTGTGTTTGTTCAATTTGATAATCCACGTATTGGAATAAAAGCAAAGAGCAATCAACATATTCCTCCTTCCTACTCAACATGTGTTCCAATAGTGCCACACAAAGTAACCTTTGAAACTAAAAAGAAAACCTGCACTACCACACGAGAACAAATTCCATTGAAACTTTCATGGGCAGTAACAGTTCACAAAGTACAAGGGCAGACGACACATGAGGCTGTCATTTCATTGAAACATCACACTAAAGCCATGGCATATGTAGCCCTGAGCCGTGTTACTCATCTCGATGGAATGTACTTAACAGACTACAATTCTGATAAAATATTCTGCGATAAAAACCTTGCCAATGAAATTGCCAAAATGCCAATATGTGACATTTCAACTTCAAACCCTCTTCTAAATGTGGACCACAACAATCACTTAATTATTGCTCATCACAATATTCAAAGTTTACCTAAACACATTGATGACCTTCGAACCAATCACGAGATTCACAAAGCCCATGTAATTTGTCTATCCGAAACGTGGCTTACACCCAAGAGTGATTTCCATACCTTATCCATGGATGGATACAGTCTCCTCATAGAACCATCCCAATGCTTAGGTAGAGGTAGAGGAGTAGCAATTTATGTTCAAGATTCAGTCAAATATCATATCAACAATTTACAACTAATGAAAGTGATGTACTAGCAATCAGCACGGAGGGCAAAATAAAAATACTGGTTCTTGTTGTGTACAAACCTCCTGGAGCAAACAATGTTGCCTTTTGCATGGAGATCAATAACATTTATGCACAAATACAAAGCTTAGACAACGATTACACAGTTGTTCTTGGTGACTTTAATCATAACCTTTTGACGAAAGAAGTTCTTCCGGTTTTCAAACAATATCATCAGGTCATTTCAGCAGCAACAACAGAAAAAGGTACCCTTCTTGATCACATTTACATAAATCCTCTTCCACAAAAATATTCTGCTACAGTCTTGACAACAAACTATAGCTACCATGATCCTGTAGCTATTGCAATTAAACACTGAAAAATACTGGCTAAGTACAAGAATAAAAATACTAATCATCACACAGCTTCTTTCTGTTTGTTCTATACATTATTTTTTATAATTACTCTTCTAAAATACAAATCAATATATTTTACTATGTGGTACTTTCTGCTTTACCAACATTTTTATCTGACTGAAACATTGGGTACTGAGTATACATATCATTATCTTCTCAAAATTGGTCTTTTTATATCATTGTACAGATAAATATGGATACCATTGAAAACATCATGGCGCACCCTTATTCAACAGCGCCATATCCAAAACAACTAAGAGCTGTTGTGGTGGCATCCAAGATAGAAGATGATGTCATGACGCTGGCCATAGCCGACAAAACTACATGCGTCAAAGCTCTATGTTACAACCAAGCGCTTTTCACAAGCCTCAGAAATACCATATTATTAAAGAATTTTCAGAGGGGGCGATCGTACATCATCCTCAGAAGAGGAACTACTGTGAGACAGGCATCACAACTGGAACTTCCCCCAGAAATCAAGGAACGTGCGACATTCATAGTTAACCCTGGCACCCCTCCACTAAGCCCAATCGCCTCCATTACAAAGCCAACTACAGAAGCTTTGACGGTGAAAGCAGAGGTCACAAAGGTATGTATACATTGGTATAAAATAAAATGCCATTTATATAACCAACTGATTAAACCATTCACCCTACAGTGGGATTAATAATTACTTGGATAAGAGATACGCACACCTTATGTAATCGCAACAAGCTATGCGGAGGTTGGGCGCATTCTTCAACCAATTACGCATCGCCAAACGAGGTGCGATGTTCCTCCTGGCTCACGCAGTCCACGCTCACGTGTGTTCGATTCTGTCCAACAAATTATTAATCATACTGTAGTTTTTATATCCACTGCAGCCACTATTCTTACCAATCCTCTCTCTCATTCGTAAATTATGCTTTAATATACAGAACTTCATATTAATGTCACAAGTTGCTCAACCCGTCCAAAAGCATGCCGAGTGGCAAACTTACCCCAAAACTCCAGTTTATCCCTACAATAACCTGCACACCAACTGGCCCCTTTAGCCTTTTAATCGGTGCATTTATAGATCAAGTTTATTATCAGTTGCATGATACACTGGGTGCTTATGGCTACAAATGTCAATTTCTTGTAGTGCATATACTGGTGAACAAGATAGTTACTTTAACTGTCTAAATAGCTGTCCTTTCACTAAAAGCCAAAAAACAATAACAGTAGTACAGTACACAGTTTTGACGCCCAATTACAATTATGTACTATACTTACATCTGTTGCTTTTTTGTTTGCAAATTTATTCCGGGCAAAAATGATTTCTTTCTTTAAAATATAGTTCAAGCAGATCTCTATAGAAAATTGGCAGTGTTATAATTATTTGGCTTACTTTCCAGTACTCCTCCACTTCATTATATATCATGTATTATTGTAGAAAACTTCATGCAACCAACATAATTGCAGCCAATCTTTTGTTTTTTCATTGACACTACAGGATGCTATCGCTGAGGACACCCCAAGAGGCTCCAAGGTTAGAAATATTACCATCAAAGATGACACTGCTGAGATGAAGTTAACCATGTGGAACAAAGCTGCACTATCACCAGTTAAGGCTGGAGATCTTGTAACTTTCACAAGAGTCAAGGCCAGCTATAATAGCTTCTTCAGTGGACAGCTAACACTAACTGCCAATGACAGCACTGAAATTGAGGTTAGTTTTGATAGTGTTTTTCAAATATCCTGAAGACACATGGCTGTAAAGTACACTCATTTGTCTGCACACACTCATGCCATAGACGACCCTCAAAAGAATAAATAATGCTTTCAGAATTTTGCATATACATATGTACACTCTTGTTATATTGCGGTTTACATTACCTTGAGAGTACCCCTAAAAGATTCCATTGAAAATGGATGAATGTAATATATCTGTATAAGATAAATTGTATCCAAACTGAACACTAGAAATACATCAAAACTAATTGCTATACTAGACTGATAACCACTAAACCCCTTCACCTCCTGATTTGCTAAACAATTGATCCTGCCCTAACAGCGTTTTTATAGTGGGAAACAATTATCCTTATAATAGCGTACAATTATAAATTTACCGTATTCGGCAGCACTATAAACAGACCAGATCCGGTATAGTTGAACCGTTAAGCATTTGCAGATAAAAGATCCATCGAAATCGTGGATATTGGAATATATTCTGTATATCGGGCACTATAAACACACTGGCATATTGATACCGTATACACAAACGGACGTTGTGAGGACATTGCCGAAGATATGCAAATACCTAGGATCAAAGGTGAAGAGGATAAACGTGATAAAAATTGCCACCTAAGTATATTACGGAGTTAGCCGATCATGAAGACCGTATGGCCGGATGAGATATGGTCCTCCGGGGTCATAGTCCATCTACAAACGGTGCAGATGATGGCATTCATTCAATTAACTCTTCACGAAATTAGTTTCACGCTTTATTATTCCGTGTCCATCTATGTGAGCCCGTCACTATTGGGCTCCGGTGGACCACATCTCCTTTTACTCTGGCCCTGAGTGCACGGGGGTATGAATGGAGTATGAGATGGTATGTCAAACTAGAATTAACATAATCACATGTGTGTTTAAGTGATCACAATGCTTTGCGCGGACGTGACCCCGGTCCCTCCAGGATATACTGTATATGAGCTCATATACAGTATCTTGCCTACTATAAACATCTGAATTTACGGATATCACGCATTCCAGCCAATTAACTCCTAATCATAATGCAGATACGGGTAACGTATATATACTGAATACCACTATAAACACGCTATAAGATACTCGCCCTTAAATTTGGCCTCATAAGTTCCCTATTTTTCTTTTCCCTTGTCAATAGATTCAAAAACCTCCATCTGCCTTCAGCGCAAAGTCATTGCAGCTGATCAACAGGACAATGAAAACAATCCTCACTGTAGAATGTGACGATGGCCACAATAAACGAGGCTGGAGGGAACTCGGAGCAGTTATTGGCACGTAGGAGAAAACATGGATACCATCTGTAACTCTAGCCCATTTGGCGATGACTATATAGCTTCAAAACAGAGTGGTGTAAAATTCTCCTAGCGGCAGATAAGAAACTCGAGTAAACACCCACTAATCACAGCGCCCACCATAAAATCGCTTGACATTAAAGAAATCACACAAGCTGCTTATCCTTAGATAGAAAAGCAAAAGGTATTTACTGATAAGGTTTGGAACATTATTAGATTAATATGATATTCTGATTTTAATCGGATTGATTTTTAAACAAGGCATGTATTTTGTCAGAGATGTTCCTTTGGATAATATGCACACAGAGCCATTTAGCTATCTACAAAGAGGAACAAACTCCGATTCTGTCTATACTTCAATTTTTATTACATATTTGTTACTGTAGTTTTTGTGTCACTTGACTCGACAGGAGCACTAACCAGCAATCATTCTGTCTGCCTCTGTCTGGATAAAGGGCCTAAAAGTGTTATCAAGTGCAAAACCCTTAAATCCATTCAATTAAACTTGGTTTACATGCAATATGATCACCTTCATCACCTGATGAGGTAACTTTCATGGTCAAAAGGTCATCTCAGGAAAAGGTCACAAATTAAAATCGAGAAAGCAGGTGACACTATAGCTGGGGACAGCTTAGGCGACCAGTGTGCGATGTCAAGTTTGCCAATCCGCACGGCACAAACTGTGGTGGTTTAAAGGTGTAGTATGGGTGGGGCTTATTAAACATGATTTAAAACTTCAAAAATACTCTATTTAAAGGTGCTTGTCCAATTTATAGTCTATTGTGTTTTCATTTGATAGTGAGAGACGCATTACCCTTACGCCCCATCAAGTACTGTGGAAATAAACTTGCGGTTTCGGTGGTAGAAGCAACAATGGCAGATTGCAAAGCCCATTCAATTCTGTGTTTAATATTGCTGGCTAACCATAATAGTGGTTTCTGTTTTATACTTGGGAATGAAATTAGATAGGGGACTCTAATTTCAGGACGACAATCAGGAAAAATTACGGCCTTTCATGTGATATCTAAATCGGTACTACTTTGGGCAAATCAGCGGGATCCCAAAGACATCGGAACACAACACCTATTTAAGTCAGGTTTGCGATTCAGGACAACAATATTTCATGCAAATCACCTTTCTGTTATAATAAGCTTTAACTGTTCACAGATCATTACTCACGCGGCCGGATTTGGTCTGACCACCATCTAAATTAGATCAGCATGCCACAATTGACGTGCCTTATTCTGTCCCTACTCTAGCCAAATTAATTTACCTGGCCTCTAATTCCGGTATGCGTATTGTCGAGCTGCTTAGGTTGGTTTCAGATATAAGCAGTATATCATTTCCGTTAACTAGCTGGTCTCATTGGGTAGATAGGTACTCATACCGGAATTAAAAGCCAGTTGACCTGTTTCGCCTTATATAGTGGTTCAAGAAAGAACTACCTTGAACAATTTTGTGATGTATAAATTTGATTACTCCAATGTTACATAGAATCTTAATTGCTTATAAGGTGCATTATATACATCGAGTGCCCATTCAAGAAAGCTCTACTTAAAATTTAAAAAAAAAATAAACCATTAAAAATCGAGAGAACAAATAAAACAGTTAAGCAAATTCGTGGTTCTTAAGGTAAAGTGACAGGATAACAATGATGCAGTAAATCAGTTTGACATAGTGATCGAAGATGAACCCACAGTCAGTGGCGGCGCTAGACCTTTTTTCTGGGGGGGAAAACGGGGGGGGCAAAGTGAAATTTTGGGGGGGGGGGGCAAAAGTGAAATTCTGGGGGGGGGGGGGGCAAATATATCAATAATATGGAACAATTTGAAAATTTTACACAATTTTCGGGCCAAATTGTGATTTTTGGCCCCAATCACTTAATTTTGCCCCAACTCCTTCATTTTTTCCTTTCGACCGGGGGGGGGGGGCAAACTGGGGAGTAAAGAAAAATGTGGGGGCCTGCCCCCCATGGCCCCCCCTGGCGCCGCCACTGCCCACATTGACCTCTCAATCTAACTTTTCAAATCCATCTCAGGTCAATTAAGATGCATAGGTCAGACGATCACATGATGTCAATATTATTAGTAGTGATTCCGGAGTATCGACCAAGATTAATTTGACACAGTACTCTATATGGGGATTACAAAAATCACGTTTTTAGGCTCTACTTCAAAACAGGGTGTTGAAATACTGGCACGAAACTATTACAGATGGGGTTGTGGCGTGAAAGCAATTCTATCAACATGAAAACTTCATACACTTAAATCGGGCCACTTCCTTTAATTTGGTTATCTACACTCCATTAATTGTGCAGTGAGCACCCCCGTTAGGGCAATATGTCTACAGAAATATCAGAAGGTTGTCTCCAACAAAACCCTGATCGTACACCCAATGTCATAATTGACTGAGCATTGTTGTCAAGCATGTGAAATTTGCTCTGCAACAAGCTAGCATGATTTTATAAGATGTTGACTACTAATATGCTCCTGGAGCATATGTTGTTGATTGATGATCTTCCAGAAAGGAGCTATTTATCTTGAATGCTGCATGCGATCCAAATAAAATTAACAGAATCAATTGTTTTCTGCAAAAGGATATCAAGGATTAGCCTGAAACAATCATCGCAACTTGCATTCAAGAAGCAGAGTTGGTAGTCAAAATCATAAATCATGCTAACTTATCCCATAGTACATTCAATGCTGGACAACAAACAATACTTTGTTATTCGACAACTAGTCACTTGGGTATTGATCACGGTGTTTACAAAAAAAAGGACATTTTGGCTTTCTTTAGACATACAATGTGATTATAAACAGAAGTTTTCCAATCAATTGTCATGTGGCAGGGTTTCTCTCTATTTTGATGAACCCTTGTTGATGTATATTATTGAGTATATATGAGTTCATTCACATTTTGGCTATCTGTGCACATTGTATCCAAACTTGATATAAAAATGCTTACAATTATTACCTAGCTGTGTGCGCTAGTATGGCTAGGTTCTTCTGTAATTTCTTTAAGCCGTCTTGTTCTGTTTCTGATGCGACTGTGCTTTGTTCGATAAAGTTTTTTCTTTCTGTCAACTTCCGGTCAACTTCGATTTGCTCAATTTGACACATACTTTCATCAATGTGACCAGGGACTTGGACACCAAACATCAAAGACCATGACCACATGTGACCCAACTTGTTTGGGGTCAAGGGTCAAGTAAAGGTCAAAGGACCCGAAAAGGTTGTTTTCAATAAAAAGCTAATCCTTCCACAGCTTATGTTAACATGTAAAGTGACCAATGGATATGGAGTGGCTTGGGACCCTTCATCAAAGGTATGCCTAGCATGGCGATCAAAGTCATTAAAGGTGACATTTCCGGCCTAAGTTTAAAATATCGTTAAAAAATTCATATCTACAGTATGCAAGGTAGTAGACCGATGCTCCTTGCAACCGATGTTATATTGCAAATTCATACTGTCATGAAGGTCATTTAGGGGGCAAAGGTCAAAACTTTCGAACATGGTCGATTGGCTGAAATTTTCCTGAAATGATCCTCATGGCATTCCAAACATGTTGGAAATATTTTTGAGGTAAAGGTCAAGAGGTCAAAGAGGTCAAATTTTCAAACTGCTGCGATTAAGCTAACATTTTTGACTGAAATGATCATGAGGTTGAACATTCTAAACATGTTGGAAATATTTGGCTCCAAGGGTCATCTTTAAGATATGCAAATGAGCTAATAATATGCAAAAACGCTATAACTCCTAACCAAAGTAGATATTTTGTCAATTTGTTCACAAGAACCACTGGGAAAAAAGCTCTATTACTAAGTGCACAATATGGGATCAAAGGTTCAAAAATGGGGTCATCTAGAGGTCAAATTATAAAGAAGAAACTTAATTGACCTTTATTTGATATGACATCTTGTAGGCATCCATCAAAAGTGAACAAGTCCACCAGTGACATCAGCTTGTGAGCGATCATTAAGGGGTCAAGTCAAACGAAACTCGGGCATAGTATCCTGGATTCGTCTCGTCCTTTGTTTTTTCTTTTTTTTCTATGGTCTATGGTCAAGCGACATAGGGTGTACATAAAGTTTGATCAAGGATCAGCAAGTGGTCATTTCAGCCAAAGTGGCCGTAAAGAATATTGGCACATTTTTAAGAGCTCCCAAATTTTCAAAATTTGATATTTTTGCACAGTTACTTGGTAATTGTCAGGAAACTATACCTGCGAAACGAGAATGCTAAGACATGCGTATTTATCATATAACTAAGCGATTTGAAAAATTTTTTTAGAATTGGGATCCCAGATTGGACGTAACAGCAGAGATGAAATTGCTACGTTTATGCATATCATGAGGAAATGGTGCCACCTCGAGAAAATAACTTTCTAACTTGACTTGCGGAAACAAAAAACAACTATGGATCGAGCCGTAGACACGTTCATGTAGCTAATTTCCCAGCCTATTTCACATTGAGGCCGTTTCAAGCAGCCGTTGAATTATTATCGGGATCCACGATAATAATTATTATAATTCAAAAATTCCTTCGGTGGACATCCTAGACATTTTCGAGCTTAACCATTTCACAGGTATGTTTTTAACCAGCCAGTTACCAATTGCAACCATGGTAAAAATCTCACAAATTTTTGAAAAATTGGGGCGCTCTCAAAAACAATGTGCTAATTATATTGCTTTAAATTGACATTTAAACAGATGGTACACCTAGTCAGCAAGTGATATTCATCCCAACGGCTAGGTTCGTGCTCTTCGAGCACAATTTGCCTCTAGTTTCATGTTGTATTTTCAAATTAAAATATATCCATTCTAAAAATATTTGAAAGTGGAAAAGGTGTACTTGTGATTATATTCTCAGATGTAAATAAATGGTAAAAATAAGAATTCATATGAATGTGTAAACAGATTGGTGTCATAAAATATACATTTCGTCGTGCCATCAAATCAATAGCTAGAAATGATACCACAGTTGGTCTGAAGAACCATTAACCCAAGGTCCATATGGATGTAAAAACATGGGTCAAAAGTCATGTAGGCCCATTAAATTAGCACTATGGACAAACGATACATCCCATGAAAAAACTTACATTACAAGTTCTGAGATATATCCAGATGAGTTTTGAAACAAAAATACTGGTCTAGTCAAAGATCAAGAGTAACATTGCATGCTGACATTAGTGCTTCTTCAGAAGCACATTAGCCTAGTTCTGTTGCTTTACGGCCACTCATTTTGATTAGCAAAGTCTCTGTTTAATACAACATTTTCCTTCATGGAAAAATGGAGGGACGGATATGCTAATTTGAGATTACAGCTAAACAAGCAAGACTTCATTAGAGATAATCCTGGTTCAAAAATAGTAAAAAATTAATATTGGGAGGAGAAGAAAAATAAATGTGGGGCTATCTTAATATCTTTCGTAGTTTTGAATATTGCTGGTGTGTCCTGGCATGGTTTTATTAACGTCCGTAGCATTTCGCAGTTATGGTACAAGTTATTGCAATGAACCGTGTGCGTTAGTCAGGGGGCACACAGGTCATTTAGTTGCATTACTTAAGAAGGTAGGCCAAGTTGGTTTTCACTTTATGTGTTCAATAACACCACAAGGGATAACGTTCCAACTTGTGTGTAATTCTAGTTTTTTTGTCAACTAGTGAGGGCGTCGCTTTTCCAAAATGGCCGCCAATGAATTATTTTTTCCAAAGAATATCTGTATGTAAGGAAATGCCCATATCATGTTTTAATAATTTTGTTGGTGCTTAAAAAATTGGTCTTTTGATATTATCTGTCCTTTTTTCTTAGTCCATAAAAACATTTACAATATACTTTTAGGGGTTTAAGGGCCATTTAATGGGTGTAAGGGTAATAATCTTAAATCATTGATGAGTGAAGCCTTTTAAAAGAAACCTTAGAAATGTCACAAGAGCCAAGCGAAGGGTAGTTTCTTTTCAACCTTCTTCCTAACATTGAAGAAGTCGGGCGTTATGGCGCCCCATACTAAAACACCAGGCCGCTTAAACCGTTACATTCGACCCATACTTTTCCACATGGAAAACATTAGAGGCATTTCATCCAGTACTACGCCAGGGGTGGTGGAGCGCAAACACACCAGACTTTCAGGACGCATACTTACACGTGACCATCCATCCTTCAGACAGAAATGGCTCGGATTTAAATCTAATAGCGAGACCTCTTCCCGTTCTTGAGCCTGGCTTCAGGCTATCCACGGCCCGAAGGACCTTACAAGGATGGATAGTCCAGGTGAGATTGCCGAAAACTCTGCGGTTGACAAAGAATGTATCTACATTTTACCTCGACGACCGGGTGATCACTGCCCCATCCTAGGCCCTTCGCTTTCAAATATGGAAGACTGCAGCCTGGTTCAGTCCAATGACCTAATCATCAACTGAGAAGAGTCAGCATCACAGCCATCCTAGACAGTGCAGTTCCTGGGCTCGGTCAGGAGAAATTCGGCAGAGGGCAGGTGTTCCCGACAGCAGCGAGAACAACAGCCATCGTCCTGTGCACATGGAACCTCCCGCCCGGGCGACGGCTCCAGCCAAAAATGGGAAGGATGGCGATGGCAGTTGTCTTGGACTCCAGTAATTGCGAAAGCATACATCAAAATTCTGGAGCTGTGGATGGTCCGCCTGGCTTTACGGCGCCTACTTCCAAAGGTCAAGGGACCAGACGATCACCTATGCTGCAAAAACCTCACAAAGTGACTTATTAACAAGCAGGGGAGATTACCTGCAGTCTGACTATATCAACAGACAATCCAACTGCTGATATGGTGTCCGGCCACAGATCAAGATCAGGCAGTCAATCTCCCGGGAGGGCCAGGTAAAATTCTAGGGGGTACCCATATCGAGAAGGGGAACAAACATCCATGCCCCGACCAAAGTCAGGGGCTTGTCAGGGAATGGCACCGAACCCACCAGTGCAAGGTGTCTTTAACAGACTCCCGCGCCTCTAATAGACCTTTGCAGCGGGCCGGGAAACAACCAGCGGCACCCGACATTAAATGTTCCTGGGAGCAGAAGCAATAATGATGATCAGTTGGAAAAGGATTCGGCATATGCGTCCCCCGATTGCGATGATACCAAGATTGCTGGAGAAGCTCTCGAGTTCCAGCGGGGCCAACCATGCTGCTTCTAATAGGCACACACTGGCTCCGACAGAATGGTTCACGAATCTCCCTCTCATGGTGGCGGAACAGGTTTTAAATCTCAGGCAGACGGCTCCAGCTGAACTATGGTTACGGCTCCTTGGCTTTATCGCCAGCCTCACAGTAGTCCTACCCCAATTTGCCCCTATGGAGGAGATACCTACAGCTTCACGTTCTATCCAGTTCAGTCCCGAAAGAGATGGATGTCGAGAGGGTATAGACGTAGCTACACAGGTTCACCCGCCCTCAGTGGAATTGCGCATCAAACATCACCCCAGGAGATCAGCTACACGACCACCATAGACACTTCCAAGACGGACTGGGGAGCCCACTGGGAAGGCTGGCGACTGGCAGTGTCTTGGACTCCAGCTATTGCAAAGCAGACATCAAACTTATAGAAGCTTGTGGGCGGTACGCGTGGCATGACGGTGCCTACTTCCCAAAGGGCAAGGATACCAGACGACCCATCCTACGCTGCAACACCTCACGGTAGTGAATATATATAAACAAAGCAGGGGTCGTTCCCGATACTCAGTCATAAATCTACGTGCATACTACGTCATGCTTGAGTGGACAACTTTGTTAACTGGTATGAAAAAGTATGTTATGTAGGACTACGCATGAGTTAGTATGCAAGAAGGGTTGCGCACGAGTTAGTTTGGGGAACGAGCCCCTGGGATGGAACCGAAGGACTGATTCTATTGTCAACAGACAATCCTGCCGTGAATGGTTTGCCAGCGCCAAGGATTCAGTTGAGTGTCCACCTCACAGTACATTCTAGCTGGTACCCTGTGAAAAGGGAAACAACCATCAATGCCCCGACTAAGGTCAGGGACTTGTTGGTGGAATGGCACCTCAACCCAACAGGGGGCAAGTGGTATTCAACAGATCGAGGGTCCTCTGATCAATCTTGTGCTGCGGATGGGTACAACCAGATCCGGACATACTGTTCCTGGGGAGCGGGCAGATGGCGTTGATGGACGAAATGACGATCAGCTGGGGGACAGGATCTTGTCGTATTATTGCGTTCACCCGAATGGCCAAAATGATACCCAGGGGGCCTGAGAAAGTCTCAAGACCCAGAGGGGCCCAACATGCTTCTAATAGCCAACCCACTTGCCACAGACAAATGTGGTTCCCGAAAGTACGTCCTCTCAGGTGGCGGAACCGTTTTTACCTCCGATGAGGACCTCTGATGAAACCCGGACAGATCTGCAAGTTCACTAGCGACAAATTCTAGACGCTTTCTCAACTTGACTGTATGGCGACTTTCATAAGATCCTACACGCAGCAAGCCTTTCTGAAGAGATTGCGCCCTCCTGGCAGGAACTGGAAGGCATTCTCAAACGAGGAAGGACTTACAATGTCCGCATCGGAAGTACCCCGCATGCTGCCAAGACAACAACGTCAATCCTTTATATAAGGCCTCTTTGGGAAAAGTAGCAGAGTCTCACAATGGTTTTCCAGCAACTAGGGGCCAGAGCACACTACATGAGAGCCCTGGCCGTATGCCGCAGATTCTGTTCATCATGGCTTTCGGGGGATCTACCGTGTTAATTCACTGTCCTGGAATGAGCTCTTGAAGAGGATGTTTCACAAGTGTCCTCTCAGGAAGTCGGATTGTCCCAGTATGGGACTTGAACAGGGCACCGGCCCTTCCTAGCTGCCCCGTTCCAACCTCTGGATCAAGCTAACATGGAAGACCTTACCAGGGAGATGGCGTTCCTTAAAAGCAATGACTAAAGTCTTTTGTTTAGAGTTCGAGTATTTTTCCATATGATTTTGGCAGCCATGTTGAAAAAAAGTGCCCTCTATCATGAAAAAACTGTGACTGAGGAATTTGACATGACGCTGAAAACAAATCCTTACGGTATAATCTGGCCACCATTTGAAAGCACACTCAACATAATATTTGAAGCCACTTTTATACATTACTTACTTTATTCTATATGCGTTTTATCATTTTGACCGCCAATATAAGCTAATTAAAAAAAAAAAAAAAAAGCCCTCATTGACGAAAACCGTCATGAGAGGTTGGTATTAGGTTGAAAACACTCTGATATGGGTTAATCAATAAGGTCCACATCGAAAACCAGACTTAATCAATTTTTCTGAAGCATTTTATACACGATTTTACGCTTTACCATTTTGGCGGCCAGTTTGAAAAATGCCGCCATCAACGATGGAAATCGTCAATGGAAATTAGACAACAAGTTGAAATAAAAAATCCTTATGGGTTCAGTAACAAGGTCCATATAGAAATATCAGACTTGGCACAAACTTCTGAAGTAGGGAACCTGTGCCCCTTACTAAGTCTATCTGAAACACGTTTTTTCTGACGCACTTATGAATCGGAACTTAACGGATAAAACAGTACTTTATTCCATGAAAGGTTCCGAATTCATAAAGAGTTTGTGTCAGAAAAAAGTGGTTAAGATGGATCAGGTTACAGAAAAATTCCCCCCGTATATATATATACCTATAGTGTCTTTAATTAAAGATTGTTCAAGGAACCGCTCTGAAGGCCAAACTCAGTCATAGTTTGAATTTCCCTTACCCCAACACCGTAATCGTGAGTTTTTGTAATTTAGTAAGCTTCTAGGAGAGAGTGATGTAAGGTACGTAAATTTGGCTTGAACTCCAGACGCACGATAACTATTGAGTAACTAGTGATAATGAATTTGAGGATTTTGCCAGTTTGTAATATTGTCGTAATCTCTTAGCAGGAGCAAGTCCCGTTTACAAAAATAGCAAGAAAGACACGACGACTACTGTCAGTAACAAACTCAACTCTAAACTAAACTTGAACTTGAGTGTAATCATATGATAGGTCTCATCGGATCGGTCGCCGCAAGACATCAAATGATTAGTACACCACCAAACAACAGACCGAGGCCTATCATTGTAAATCAATCTTTCACACCACGGCGAAGTAGTCTACCGTGATAAGAGGCAACTAGGGCAAGCAAAATGCTAATTGACTGAAACTGAAAGTTCTTACCCCCTATCGCAGGGACCATATTACGCGAGGACAACGAATGGTGAAAGAAGGCCAGCTGCAAGTGTTTGGTCCACAGGAGGCCCAGATTGTAGTCCTTGAACAACAAACACACAGAAAGGTTCATTCACTACACAACTAGCTGATCTGGATAAAATTAAACTTTGCATTGTGGTTATTAATCATACCCATGCATGATCCTTGTGTCACTGATTGTTACCATTATCACAGTTTGAATTTTGACTTTAGTTATCATCTGCTTATTTATTACCTTGTTCATGATGTACCTTATTTTGCATAACTTGCATGACGGTTTAGTCGCATCTAACTAAAGGGGATGACCCGACCGATTCAAGCATTATTATGTTTGTTTTGATAGAATGGCCTTTACCCCCAAAAACCCCACCTTTATGTTTCACGCTGTTTCAGACCGTTTGATGTGCGGTTCCAATGTATCTTTGCAATGCCTTTCCTTGGTAGGCTATTCAAAAAAATCCAATCAAATCTGGGGATCTGGGATGAGGCTATTGTGATCGGGCCTGACCTTTAATTTTGCTACCATCTGCATATATTTTTCAGTGATATCATTTAAACCTGCTATAGTTCTTTGTGATACCCCGTTACATATATTACCATCTTACCTCACATTGTCTCTGGCCTTGTGTATACCGATTTTGTTTAGTTTCAATAAATGCACAGAGCACCGGAGCGTGTTTGGTGGAATATGTTGTCCTTTGCCCATTAGCTTGGTATATCCCTGTTTTTTTTTGTGTTCTACCATTTCACGTTACCTGTTACCAAGCCGGGGGCAATGGGTGTCCAAACTTGATACACTTTGCAACATGTTTATACATATATCATTTCTAATGGTTTTTATTAATATTATCTATCTATTATGAATTATATCTGTCAGAATTTTTTTTTTTATATTACTTAATTTAGTTTTGCTTTGTCACTTGCATGTAGTAAAAATGGGTTGAAAAACACTGGGTTTTACACCTTGCTAGCACTTGTTGTCATTTAAGAGGATCAAGAATGCAAGGGGCTCTGATGAATGTCCATTGTGATGGCATCACCCGCCCAGCTTAAATGGACACAAAGGCATGAAAAATATTCAGACATAATTGAAATTAGACCAGTACTTGAAATCAAAAATTTGTGAAAACCATTTGTTGTTTGGTGGTTGTTTACATTTCTGTAAAAACAGTAAAAACAGCCAAGAGTTAACAAGCAATCAAGGTGGTGACATCCCTTGCCAGATTCGATTCGGACAATGTGACTTCTGGCTTTGTAGTAAGATAATTGAGCTTACAAGGTGAATTAGCCGGGATTATTAGCACATAATTACAATACAATGGCAGTTTTTCAAAAAACAATAAAAACATTTTAAAAGTTTGATAAATGCTGGACAGTCAGTAATGTCAGTATCCTTGGAGCTGTGGAAGAGAAGTGACGTTTTTTAAAAGGGAAATCGTAGCGAATTATCCTTGAAGTGAATCAGTAAGGTCCGTTTCATTATTGTCCCCGCCGACCGAGTTCGGAACAGGGAATATAAAATGAGCAGCGTCCGTCGTCGTCTGTGACAAAATGTGAACCCAAAAATGTTAAACCATGTGTATTCGATTTATCTGGAGTTCCGTCGTAAGGGGCAACAAGGATGTAACTTGGTGGAAAGAAGCGGGTTGATGAGTTTCTCAACCTGATTAGATGTGGGCCCCGTTCGTAAAATTTCTATTAATATCTAATTGCATAATTTAGTGAAGATTTCCCTGCAAGGCCCGGTGGACAAGGTTTCTAGAGTTCCGTAAGGCGTATATGATGTACCTTGGTGGAAGAAGCGGGCTGAAGAGTTCTCGCCCTGTTTAGATTTTGGACGTATTTTGGGCAAATTGAGTATTGCAAATGAGCAATTAATATGCAAAACTCAGCGTCAATTGCTAGATCTATGCCACTGTACATTGGATACTCCAAATTCCTGCGCTGCATGAAGGCCGATCATGGGGCACATCTTTTTGCAATTGAAAGTATGTGACTATAGCGGCATGGTATGCAAATGAGCTAGATTAAATATGCGTATTCTATATCTCTGAAACGGACATTGCAAAATTCTTCCGAGACATGAGGACTTACTATGTTTCATAGGGCGAGAGGGTGGGGCCTGTTGGGGAGGGGGTTGGGTATTAACGAGGTGTTGGGGAAGGGGTGTGGGGTGGTGGCAGGGTTTTGGCGATGGGAGTGTTGTTTTTGCAGTGTGTGGGAGGGGGTAGGGTGTGCTGGTGTTAGGGAGGTGGTGTTGTTGTGGAGGTGGGGGGGAGGGGTGATGATGTGTTGGGGAGGGTGATAGTGTTGGGGAGAGGGGGGAGTGTGGGGAGGGGGGGAGGGGTTGGGAGGGGGGGGAGGGTCTTGCGGGGTGCGGTTGTGAGGGAAGTGGCATGTTGCGGGGGGTTGGGGGAAAGGGAGGCGTGTTTAAAGGGCTTGGGGTAGGTTGGTTGGTAGGGTGGGTTGTTGGAGTGGGGTTGGGTGTTGAAGGGTGTAGGAGGGGTGGGTTGGGGTTGTAGTGCTGGGGGTGGGGGGGGTTGCGGGGTTGTGGGGTGGGGAGGGTTGAGGGGTGTTGGGTTTTGCAGGGTTGTTGGGGATGGGGTGGGGGAAATTAAAAAAAAAAAAGGAGGGGTGGGGTGTTGTAGTTGGCATTTATCGCATGTAGTGATCGTGAAATTCGGCCGGGGACATATTTTAGCATCGCGTAAATACGAGTCGCCTTGGTTCTAATATTTTTCATGCCATGTGTCTTTAAGAAAGCAGACATGCAGGTCTACAAATGAATGTTACATAACCATTTAAACAAGATCATCTTTGGATACTGTAACTTGTTATTATGTAAATAAGCTTAGCCTACCAAGATTTTAACATAATCTATTAGGGGGAATATTTTGGCCGGGAGTATGTATCATGTGACGTGGATAGCAACGCAGAGTTCGTGCAATAACAAAAAAGTCGTTTCACACACACACGGGTGATTGACCAATCATATAGGCTTGGTTGGGTAAAGATCACAGCCAGTTAGCGTTACAATTGTACGTTATTCGTTAAACTATCGGTCTGAGCTTTCTTTAATCTGAAAGTTTGTTTGGGTTTCGTTTTGATTCTTTTGATACAGTTCACTACATCATGGCTTGTTGTTTTAGAAGAAGATTAAGGGACGCAAGAGATTTACACAGTCATGATTGAAATGTGAATATTCTGTGAATAAACTTTTACACCTTAAGAATTAAACACTGACCATTGGGTGCTTGCTGTGTTGTTCTCACTGAAGCTATTTCCTAAAAAAACTTGATATATGACATTTACAGCTAGGCTCTCCCATCTCTTGGAAGACAAACAACATGTAACCTACTTTTGATACTCTTTTTGACCTATTATGTAGAATTATGTTCAATGTTGTTGGGATTACTTTACACCGAAGTATACGATAGACTTTATATAACTTGGGGATGTGTTACTTAAAAAGATGGAGATTACTAAGTTGTGTAATAAAATACGATGAGAAACTCCTGAATTGTTAGAAAAGTAACTAAGCTCCTAAGGACCAGTAATTAAAATATTTCTCACTTGAAAGTCTCATCCGAACCTGAAAAAGCTTTTAACCATGACGTAAATTCATTTTGTAAGCGCCTCTTGCCTTAAAGTATGTCAAGTGGAAAGACAGAGGCCGTGGGAAAGTTGGTACGTCTACAGAAAAACGTACATTGTAAGTTATGTACATTATATATAGCAATAATCTATCCCATAAACGTTTCATTCGTAAAACCCGGGCGTCAAATTTTGAAAAATAATTATTATTGTCGGCATCTTTTCTACTTTCCTTTTATTTTTCAAATTTGGTCCCATTTCATGTAACTTTTCCATTTTCAACCGAAAAATTAGGCTAGCTTTTAAAAATGATCAATTCTATGCGGAGGGTGGCCACACTGTGATCGCCTCAAAGCCAATTACATAAACTATAGTGATCACGTCGTGCGCAGCCTCAAATAATAGAGAATATTATGTTATATTTTAAGCTTTGCAATATGGAATACTGAATCTTGACCCTATGCTAACAAAACCAACTCAAAACATCAAACATGTTGTAATTGTAGTTTTTAACCCCTTAACGAATGACACTTTGATTCCTTGCAGAAAGAGCTGCGAGTGTATTTTATTGGTTCAGGCAAGTCAAATTAGAGGTTATTTTCACGATGTGGCACTATTTCATCATGGACGGACATAAACGTAGTTACGTAGCATTTCCAGCTATGCCGTTAAGTCCAATCTGGGATCCCAATTCTAATTACAAAATCGCTTATTTTATGATAAATACGCATTTTTAGCATTCTCGTTCGCAGGTATAGTTTCCTAAACAATTACCAACTTAACTGTGGCAAAATATCAAATTTTGAAAAAGGGGGTGCTCTTCAAAAAATGTGCCATTATTGCTTTAATACCCCCAAAAAAATTAATTACATTTCGGAATCTGTGAGTCAGACTTTAATTGTCATTACTGGAGTGCAGCAGCCAAATGCCCCTAAAGTGCACTTTTTAATTAATTCACCACAAAGGCAAATGCTTGGCTTTTATTTGGTGACGACGAAATGCGCGGGACCTTGCATAGCCAGTAGGCATGAATTTTGTGAGAGTGAGAATTTTGTAAGGATTTAGAACATGTTGTCCCTCGCTGTGTTGTGCACGTACTATGTTGTAAATCTTAAACAAATAATATAACCGTGTTGTTAAAGGTGCATTTCGTGATCCAAGAGCCTTCATTTTTGTTTAACTATATCCTTCAGAAAAGGGTAATTTCCAAAACTTCACTTGACGGTGTGTTTATAGATGTTCGTATTAATGCCCTATTAATGTTGTAATTTCAGTCCGTTTATTTATTCTATAATATATCGAAAATACACTGCAAAAACAGTGTTTAGAAACGTGGTGCAAATTAGTGTTTAGATATTTGACATGTTAATTCCTAAACACTTGGCATCAAATGTATAAACACCTAATATAAAATCCCTAACATTTTTAGATTTTAAACATTTTAGATAGATGTTTAGATATTAAACAGATATTCCAAAAGTTTAGAAACGTAGTGCAAAATAGTGTTTAGAAAGGTGTTTAATTTCTAAGCACTGTTTTGCAATGTATTGCAAATGATACATACTATACTTATGCCAACGCTTCAGATGATATAAAATTTAATTTTCTGTAGGTAAGTCGATGGGACGAGGTTATGGATATTACGAAGTGCCACCTTTAATTTTAATGTTCGCTCTCTTAACAAACAGACTCCCAGTTTTGTAGGAGCGTATCAAACTTGTGCAATTGTATGGCATTCGCCGCGCAAATTCTTTTCTAGGTCCTACCAGAACCATTTTGAAGTGGTTCTTTCTACCATACGTTTACCATTTCTTGCTAATGCGGGATACTCTTAATTTTTCTCCACTCTAATATCCTACTACTGCACTTAGGTTTTAGCTTTCTTTGAAAGAGACGCATTGTTATTACATCACTCTACAAAATAAGTAAATCAGAAGATTACCCTAAAGTTGCGTAGAATCTTGGTAAATTAGAGTAAATTTTACGCATTGTATGTTGGGCAACATTTGACCCAACTTGACTAACATTTTACGCCACATAACCCCCCCCCCTTTTTTTTTTTACAGTGTAATTTATTTAGTTACGGGCAGCCTTCTTTTTTGTAGCTTCTTTCTCGACGTCTTGTTGTTTTGATATTCTCCTGTTGTATAGTTTTGATTTCGTGATTAATTTATTCGTTATGGCTCTCTATTATTGATTTCAAATACAATTTTCTTATTTTCTGAAGAAATGGGATCTGGTTTGGTAATCTTTAGATACGATAATACCGCGCATGTTTATGTCAGGTCTGTCAACAAATGACTTCTTGTAAGGTTCAGTCAAATGTGTTGCAGGTTTAGGGGCACATGTGGTGCTCATAAGCATTAGGTTGTGGGTTAGAGCCCCGCTGTCGCCAATGTGTTGGGCACTTGGGCAAGGCACTTTACCTCGCTTGCCTCTCTCCACCCAGGAGTATAAATGAGTACTGGCATATGCTGGGAATGAAAAACAGACTCGCTGTGGGGGAGGAGTGGCGAACCCCCCACAGCAACAATATATGAGCGAATCTGGTGAGAAAAACGCGCGATAGGGATATGCTTGTTACACGGGAGTTTTCTAAGTGTCAGTTTTTTATCATTTTTGTAAATTGAGCTAAAAGGTATATTTTGGCAAAAACGGCTTTGGGGGTTGGTCAAAAGGTTCCTGATTAGGAGATACTGTTGCTGCTGGTAGGTTAAAACTCATTTAGCATGTTTGGGGTGCCTTAAAAATGGTCACGCTTCAGTAAAGGTGAGCAAAGTGCGATTATGGTAAAATGAAAAATACACTATGATCTAAGCATTAGTTATTTTTGTTTTCATCATAGTCTTGTATGGTAAGAATTACTAAACTTCGTTTCTATGCCTTTTGTAGTAATGTTTAGAAATGCATCAGGAAGTTTCTCATAACTGACTCTCTGGTGAAATTGGTCGCAATTTTATCAATCATTTTTGGACACTTTGTACGTAGCGAATTCGCTTATTTCCAATGCAATAAGCATCCAAAAGTAGACACTGTAAATGAGGTGAGGAGATACCATGTGACTTCTATCCCTTCTATTATATTATATTATTCAGGATTCTTATCCCAATTCCGATTATCTGATTTTTCAATTCCAATAACATCTCTTATATCGTCGTGTGCGTGGAATAAAGTCTACCTACGTTCTCATAATTCTCAGTATTTTGTTTTCATTAAAGGCCGACTCAGATTTCCCGATGAGGACGCAATCATTTTTCAAACAAATCGTGTTTTGCATATGCATAATGCTTGTCCATATACTAATCACTGTGTAATTACTCTAACTACGCCAAAAACGAAGTCCTTCATATAGAAAATCACAACTTTGTTATAAACCGGAATTTTCGTTATACACGGTATCCTATGGCACTGTTACACTGTGCATAAATATTTACTGCATGGAAACGAAAAATCCGATTCATCTGAAACTTTCGAATTAAGCATTTTAGGTGACTATTTTTTGTTCTAGATGACTATTTTAAATTACTGCACAAAAAATTATATATCAAAATCTCTGAATCAGCCTTTAAGTGACAATTTAATATATTTAATAAAAATCCATAAGCAATAATGACCACTTAAGATGACGTATCTATATTCAGATTTCCTTTTTAATTGTAACAAAGTCGCATCTGGGCAGATAAGACTCTGTTAAAGTTGCAATGAACGTACCGTTGAGGGCAACAAAGTCGTCGTATCTACAATTATGAATGCTGTTTAGCCTGCTTTAAATAGATATAACTTTAAAAGTACTTCTTTTAGATTTCATTTTTTCCTCTTCGGTGACACAGTTTATGACGTTATCATGTTCTTCTGAATTCAAGTCATTTAAGCACTATGGCAATGATTTACTTATGTAATTTTATGCTTAGCATGAGTTGATGCCACTAAGTTTACACTCAAGGGTGCAGCAGCCATTCCAATTTAAGATGTTTTCCCAGCCAGCTCCTGTGTTTTGATCAATTCCTTCAAATGTTGCTGTAACAGGGATGAAACAAAAACACTTGGATTTAGAAAGCATGGTCATTGTACAACTTAGAAGTGCAAGTGACAATATTCTTTAATACTCATGGTGTAGATTATACCCTCTAAGAAGAAAGGTGCCACATAGGTTCTAAACTGGTCCTCTATATGGAACCCCATAAGCTGCTTCATTGAACCAAGACGAGTTACCAAATTCAAAATCCCCATTTTGTGTTTAAATTGCTAGTGTTAGGTCATATCAACACCTTATATTACTGTTCTTTGTGAAAAACAGACACTGAGGTATTTTAAAGTAGTCTTGAAGATGCCATTTGGCATTTACGACTGTTTTGTTGGCTAATAAAAGTCGGATCCCGACATTTATTAGTAAACAGAGCAGAAAAATCGTTATTTCTTGACAAATACGGCGTGTTAAAGGAATTTATTGGTATAAATCTATCGGCACATATATAATGAAATATCCCTAAATATGACGTACCAGATGGTTTGCATGGTCATTGGAGTATTCCTTGCGAAGTCATTTTCATGCTTAACTTTCGAAGCAGTAGACGATTTAAGGAAGCCGCCACGTTTATTATTTACGCTATCGTTTTGCCACAAGCCATGTTTAGTCTTTCACACCAATTGAAAGATGATCGGTGGTTAGCACTGATCTCTATACAATGGATTGGAAACCTGGGCTTCGTAATTGAAGCACTGATGGCCATATTGGTCATCCAAAAAGAGCCCAAGCAGGTGGTTAAGAGCCGGTCATTTATACAAAAATGTTCCCATTGAAATGCGGATAAGCGACATAACAGACTACAGAATCAAGCCAATTCAGTGAGCTCATTGTATTTACGCGTATGGGATGGCATGTCTCTAAAACGTGCACCCGGGATACAACTTCTGTTAAACAGGTGTCTCTGGAATGGTATTGTGTTCGGTAGACCAATATGCCCGCCCGTTGCTCCATTCATCTAATATTCAATTACTGTTGTGTAGCCAATCCATTGTATAGAGATCAGTGGTTACCAAAGAGGTTCTATATAGATAGAGAGGCAAAACGTTACGTCATCTTTACAAATTCATCGTCTCGCATGTTTTGCCGAACACAAAGAAAACATAGAGTACCAACAATAGAAAGCAATGGCTGCCTTCGCTTCTTCCACATACTGTGGGTGCCGCTTTGCATATACACTAATCGGTAGTGATACAAATTGATGTATGTGTTAGAGGTGGCCAGGTGTAATAATAGTGCACCTGGATCATTGTGCTCAGATACTCTTTTTTCTCATAATGCAATGCGCGCTTAGGTGAAAAGATGTATTCATTGAGGCGGTTTATTTAAATCAAGACGACTGACGTGTCATTTCATTCGTTGTGTGGCCATGGGTAGGACAAAATTTAACCACCCAATAGCACCCAACATCCAACAACTGATATTTTGCCGGATTGTTTGTATCGAATTGACATTATGTGTGTATACAAGCACCCAAACTAATAATTATTCCGTGCAATATTCAAAATGTCAGCGCCCAGCACGGACGACTGGTTTTGAATGGGCTTCACCCCCTTGGTGGTTACAGTGCGACTGCGATAAAACTAAATATTACGCGACCCACGTTTTCATGGATTGTTAGTGTTTAGGCCAACTAAAACCTTTGTTAATCACAAAATGATATCTAAAACACCCCTCTTAACATTTTTCTCATATCACTGAGGTTTTAAAAAGTGTAGTTTGTTTGCAATAAAAAATTCTAAACGAACTTCGCTCCTATCCTTTGTGTGCTCAACGAAGTTCAAAAGGATGAGGCTTGTGGCAAACTTGCACGTGATATATGCGCGTATGGGATATATTTTCGCTGGCTTCTGTTTCGGTATTGCATGCGGCGTTGTAAATATACCACAGGGAATAAACGTGGTAGCTTCCATGATCGTTGTACAGTTGTGTATATTGGTCGGAATAAATCTGGATTTTATCGCAATGAATACTACTCCAATGGCCATGAAAACCATTTGGTACGTTTTATTTAGGGATATTTCATTATATATGTGCCGATAGATTTATACCAATAAATCGCTTTAAGCTAAGCAACTTGCATGGGATTTTACTACTGACAACCATCACAATACAACAGTGCAAAAAATGGACTTTGATGAAAAATAGGGGGCGCGATTTGTTTACGTTTTGAACAAATCGCTGTTGTATAGCACCTTTTATCTTTCCATTAGGAACCATTTTGGGTTCTCAGATTATTAAGTACCATTTCAAGGTTCCATTCTCAAGGGTTCCATATAGAGGACAAAAGGGTTCTAAGTCGCATTTTGTTCTTAGAGTGTACCACAGTTACTTTGTTTCTACGACAGCTACATAATGCACAGTGTTAAACTAGCCGTTAGTAGAGCATCTATCAGCTTATGTGTACCTTTGTATTTTCCCACCGTTTTCTCAGTAAATTCTGCTTGTGGTACAAAAGGCACCGACTTGTGAGGCACAAAGCCAGGGTCTGCCTCTGCCGCTTCATATTCTGAAGTAGGTATCATACTCCAAGTAGACCCAAAGTCATCTCCTCTGGCATAGCCTGGTGTGTCCTCAAAGATGGCATATATAGCGTTGTTTGCAGTCGGCAAGTAACCGACTACATTGTGGACTTTTTCGGGCATGGCTGTTGGGTAGATAAACATTGATGTTACAAAGGCATTGAAATAATAACGGTTATCGTTTTATTTCAAATAATTATACAGGGTGTCCACAAAAAATGATGCAAGGCATAAGCGCCCTCTTTGGAGGTGAACAAAATAAACTAGTGATGCAATATTTACATCATAACACAAGTGAAGTCTTGGCTCTTGAATCCCGTTTACAGCATCCAATTCGGTTATGGCAATCCAGAGGTATAGCTAATATTGTAAGAGACGATGCAATACCAATTGTGACACTTTTCAAAGAATGGATACAAAGTAAGAGCATCATGTTGATAAGTTGATAGGGCTTATTGATTTAAGAATTAAGAATTTACATCAAAACCTGCAACCGCACATCGAAAGAGTTCCATTGTGATCATTTAAATAGTCATGTGCAATTTCAATTTGATTACAGAACTATGGTTATTTGTATTTTCAATTTGTTTCAAGAACAGAAGTTCCTTTTCCAGAACTCTTAAAAATGTGTTCTGTTTATACAAGATGTGCAATATTGTTTGATGTCTGTTTCCAGCTGAGTGTGCTCTATTTTTTATGTCCTTTTTTATGTCATTATAGAATGTTTACTGAGAACAAGAAAAAAGATCAAGCATTATAATTGTGTGATGGATGAATTCTTTCGAATCAATAACGCATCCTATCAACATGCATGATTCGATTGTGTTAAGTTATTTCACCTCCAACGAGGGTACTTTTCTCTTGCACCATTTCATGTGGCCACCCTGTATAAAGAACAATTTAATATGAAAATGCAAACCTGTCAATTTTTTTCACGAAGTAAATTTATTCATCATAAATAGCCACTGACGTGCATTTGAATTAGCATGACAAAATCAAGCATGCCTACTTTGGGGTTAACTTTAATGAAAGGCACTGGTCATCATGCCTCTACCAGTCCATATATAGCACATACCGCATGCTAGATTTCGTTTCTATATATCAAACGTTGGCGCCAAGATAACGATCAGCCTTTTTAAACAGGCCGGGAAACAGGCCCGCTTCTCCAGATGTGGGATGTAATCTGGAAGACCATTTCAGATGCGTGCAAATGATAGAACGAAGAATCTATGGTTGCTAACTAGGTTCGATGGGTCCAATTTGTTCTTGGGTTACAGAGTCTAAATTTCATTATCAATTTTGCTAAATAGGTATCTAGTTTGCATATTTTGTATTCAAAATCTATTCAGCTCTTGAACAGGCGGTCTTTATTAACATAAATATTACTGGACACTACCTAGATATCGCTTATAAAAGTTTGCATATTGTGCAATAAATCGATAGATATCAGGATTCCAAGCTGGTATCAGATTGTACAGGCAAAGGTTTAAAATAAAATATGCTAATTCGTGCCATCAATCGTAACATCGTAGAAAGACTGGTGGATAATATACTTCATTTCCATGAGGTAAAATGTAAGCATTAAAATGAATTCAGCGAAATTAAAATCACGGCCTTGCGGAGTTTTGATCTATTTTTTTTTTCAAATTTAAATTATGTAATTCTTTACTAAAAGGGTCTCTGTCAAATGTTTAATAACTAACACTTTCATCTCAATAGAGTCCACAATAAGTGTGGAAATATAGACAAAATCACTCTCAGTTTCGATTCCGATAAAGGTGAACTAGGCTTATCTTATTTGTCCTCTGTGACAAAATTTAATATTACCAGAGTGCTACCTGGTACACATTTTCAATTATACTTATACATGTAAAACTTCTATCTCCTTTGTTTTCCAAAATGTGTATAGGAATAAACTAGTTCATACCTTGAAAACAACTTTTATGAACAAAAGAGTCTTTATTACAGGTTCCTCACTCTTATATCATAGCAATGATGAACTTGTACAATAGCTTCCGACAAAATGCAGCACATCCCCCGAAAGGAGGCTAGCGAAAATCAAGATATTCTGATAAAACTGAACATTAAAGCATTGCTATTTAGAACTTGTTCAACAGAGGGCAGAAGAGTGTTTGAAAGGGTATTTTGCTAAGCCATTACATGAGGGCGCACTTACCATCCCATGTTCTGCCATCCTGGGTAACATAGCATTGCATTTTAGGTCGCCTGTCATAAGGGAAAAACAAATGTTTTGTTTGGTTTTTCAGACTTCATACATAGTTCTATAAGCTAAGTTGGATTTCAATATATTTTTCTAAATCACAATACGCATACACATGTACTCTAACGCATTCCGAATACATAAAAGTGAAAATAACTTCCCCAATAAGTATATTCATAAATTACATTACATTTTAATTCTCATCCATTGTGTTGGAAAGCGGTTAAACCTTAATTTATTACTCTGTATTACTACCTCCAGTTATATGCATAAACCCCATCATGGAGCTTTCTCTTCAGTCCACTTGCCAAGTGTGTTTGAGAATCGCAAACATAGAGGGCGTCTCCAGCAACACTGAACCCGCGATCATATGCATGAAGAGCTGTGTCAGCAGCTGGACATGGATCTAGTGGGGAAAAGCAAAGTCAATATAAGTCATCCATTTTCCAATCATATCTTTATTAGAACTCTACTTAAAAAGTGAAGAACTAAATTTCCAGTGCCAAATTGGGGGCCTCATAACATCACAGAATAATACTCCAATAATGCAATAATGAAGAAATACGTTGCAAATTACATTCAAAGTATCCAGAATGACCAATACATGTTTTATGTGTCGTCTGCTACCTTTTCAAAACAAAATATAAATAATGCAGACTGGACACAAACATCGTTCTTGAAATGGATTTACTTTAAGGCGTAGAAAAGCCTAACAATTCCCGCCTACTTAAAAAGAATAGTGATTTATGTACAAATGCAGCAACAACCTGTTGCCCTCCACATTTGATAGCATGTTTGTAACAAATGCCAAAAACCACACTTATTCTACAAGACATGCTTCAGACTTTCAAATACCTAATATTAAACTTGATTTTAGTGGTAAATCTAAATCTTACCTTGGGGATAAACAATGGAACAACATTCCATCCAACATGAACTCAAAAAAATTTCTTTCTTTAAACTTAATTATAAAAAGTCAATCATTTCAAATTATAAACTAATAGAAATAGAGTCTGGGACTTGACAGGCCATTCCAAGCTTACTTTCCAGTACTCTTCCACATTTTATTTCATTATTCAATTACATTATTTATCATGTATGTAATATGTTTATACCAATGTATAATTATGGATAGAAAACAAAATGTTATGTTATAGTGAGGTAAGGCCTTATCAGAAAGTGCACGGAGAACAAACTGAAATTTTAGGAAATTCTTACAAACAAATAACAAAATTACATAAACGTTTATGCCAGTCAGTCATTCTGGTAAACAAGTACTCAGGATGTTTTCTGACGCAGTGATTTTAAGGTAGGGTTTGAGTTAGGATTTAAAAAGTATGTAAATACTTTCAAGGCTTATAATTATGCCAGCAAAACATATTTGTTTTGAAACAGACTTGAAAACTTATGAAAATACTCAGTACTCAGGCAACATTATAGCAAAACTTACGACACATTTTTTTTAACTTCCGCAGCAAAGTTATCGTAGGAATCTTCACAAAGTCTTTGATGCGTGGTAAACGGTTTTGCACCGCCAAGCAATCCAAAATTTAAATTCTACTGCACCGCCAATCAAACCAAATTTTAACAAGCATTATTTTAAGAAGGTGTCCACTACCTCATGACCCCAAGTGATACCAAAATAGAGAAAAGGTTCAAAGTAAAGAGAATTGACATGGACCTACATGCCAAAAAGAAGTTACAGGAAAATCCCAAAATTCAATGAATAATAAGAACACGGAAACATGCGAAAAGGTTTTGCTTACCACTCAACTTTGAGAGGGCGCAATCGCACAAATTAAAGGAACACATCCACATTCAGAAAATAGAACCCTAATATCTTTGCATGGTTGTCCGAGTCTGTGATATTCATGTAATAAAGGTCATTGTTTGAAGTGTTGCGTCAAACATTAACAACACTATTAATAGGTGCTACGCGATGAAATTGAAGGTTTACCAAAAAATATGTCGCCAAACATCCTTTTCCCGGAAAGTAATCCAAGATAGCGGCGCACATGTAGCGCTACATGGATGAGCTCGCAAGCTACAACTTCCCAATTTTAATTTCCTTGGTGACAGACAACCAAAATAATCAAAGTCTAACAAATACCTGTATCCAGAGTTCCAGTCGCACAACCATAGAATTCCACTCTCAGCATATTATAGAGCTTACTAACAGAATTAAAATCATAGTCAGTGAGTTGAATGACTACATAACGTGCTTCTACTGGACTCTGAAGTGTGTGTTCGACTATGTCGTCACTAAGAATGGTAGCTGGGGGAGGGTTGGATTTGCGGTGGTTAAACTGAAATGACAAATGATGAAATTAAGCATAAGCCATGATGGACGTTTCTAAAAATCTTACATGGAACTGGACGTGTAAATGAACACAGCAGTAGTTGAGTGATCAATCCCTGAACAAAATATATTCACATTCTACGTGCAAGTACACATCTTCTGCATATATACTTTGCGATGTCTTAAGGTTTGTAAACATAATTATCCATTAAGGGTGTTTCCGTGTGGCATATAAATACTTTCTCTTTCACACTAACTTTTTACCTTATAAGGTTTATGATTAGGGTAAGGGTTAAGGTATTATTTAGTTAAGTGTTACTGTGTGATTTAGGGTTAGGATCTAGGGTTCAATTTGGACAAAGGATTTTTAGGTTATTATTAAAGAGGGTCAGGGTTAGATAATGACGACGACAATTCTTTTAATAATGCAAAAAAAGTGAGAAAGCAAAGGTGATACAGCAAAATATAAGCCAACATATGTAAACAACCTTATGTTATTGCAATCTTCATCACTGATTTTCAAAGCATTTTACCTCATCAGAGGGCACAGCTTTTTTGTACAGTGCATCGTTGACACTATAGAGCAAATCAAATGATCCTATATCACCGCTAGCACCGCCCTGTGTTTTTATTGAAGTTAGTGTCACCAACCGACCCAGGTCTACCTTTAGCCATCTATCATAAAGAAAGGGTCCTCCTCTAGCTTCAGTCTTCCATGCTGTAGGAATGAAAACATTACAAGAAACATTTGCCATTCTAGAGAGAGCAGTTTAATAAGATCGTTCAAAAGTCTTCCTGCACACCTTGATTTTTGAGGCACAAAAAGCAAACGTAATAAATCACACAACATGGAGAGGAACATTAGCATTTCAATCCATAACAGGAGCGATCTTAAAATAATATTACAGAGATCCACAAGTGTTGAAGGAACCGCCACAAAGATGTTTTATTAATCTTAAGTGATATGCTATGTTGTATCTAAGGAAGCGGTCATTATTTACGCCAAGAAGATGGAGGAATTTCACCTTTTTTTCAGCGAAATATTTTGCGTTCACCCTTTGTTTCAGTTCAAAAACTTTTTCGCATTCCCTCCTGATTTTATGAGATTTATCCATCTAAAGTTCATGTTCCCCAAATCGCTTACAATTTTTTATATTCTCCCTCAATTCTCCCTCTACTTGTCCGAGTGACTACCTGAATAATTACAGGTGTCAACGATTACTCCTCCAATCTCTCCCTTTACCTGAGGACCTCATTAAGCCTACCTGATGGCCCATTCAGTCTTGCATCTGAGGGCATAGCAGCAGCATCTGGTTGGAATGAGCCCGTTATCTGACAATTTTGTATGGTACCATCTGCCATACCTAGGGCCGCAGGAGAGTCACATGTCGGTGGTAGTTCGTCTGTACATCAAAAAGAAACCATGTTATAATCATGGCACAAGATCTTGAAAATGAGTACTGAATATCCCCTTGTACAGCTCCATTTTGTTATTTCTGTGCTGTCTGATTTATGGAATTGTTTGTCTTTTTAGCTAGTATGTTTAGTTTGAAATTCTGTTCTTTTGTCAGTATAATGAGTATGAAGTGTGTAGCGTGTTTGTGTTTGTTTCAATTGATGTTTCTTTCTTTAGTCCTGAGGCCTTTTCTTCCTGTTTCTCTCTTCCCCACCTCCTTTATTTTTAAAATGTAACATTTGGTGCCCCTTTTTATGGCCTGTACTCCATGTGTCCTTGAAAAAAAAAACATTGTGGTATACGGGGGGTGTTATTAGGTGAAAGGTGGTACGGGAATGTTCGGCCGAGAAGGGTATCATTTTCAGCCCCTCTTGTTTATTAATTGGTCCTTTTCACTCAGGTTTAAAGAATGTATGCAAACCACAAGTGTGAAGAATAGTACTGCCAGTATTGTTCAAAATACATTTTAACAGTTATAGTTTTCTCTAAGCGTTTCGGTTTTCGCCCCAAACCTCCACCAATGCATCTTTTGCACTAAGTCCGGCCTCCAAAGCGATGCTATATTGTGTGCCTCTTTTCTTCCAATATAATGGGTGGTTCAACAACTTTAGGTGTAAGGACGGGCAACTCTGTTTAAACATCCGGTCACACATCCCCACTCAAACCAAAGGTTTAGGGGTACACCGTCCAAATGCCCTCCATCAGGGCCAATTAAACATGGGGGAATCCATTTTCAATTGACCGGGAGAACGTGGAAGACGCAGGTTTTTACTGTTTTTGTGTGCCCTGGTTGAATATCTAGCATTTTGCCTACCGTCTGACACAGGATTAACTGTGAATTCGTAAGTCACATACTGCATTTCTTCAGAGAAATACTCTCCGGCTGGATGTGAGCTTCCGTCACGATCTGTCATCTGATACACAACTTGTAAAGGTGTAGTACCGCGCCACGATGGTTTATTACGGAACACAAAGTTGGAGTCGATGGTGGTCTCAATGGTGAATGTGATGGTGTCAGTAAAGAAAAGTCGGTCGACCTATTGTGGAATTCAATCAAACGGGATGATAAAGGAAGGTAGCAGTAAATGTTCATAATAATCATCAACGTGTTGTGTATTTTATCAGTAGTGTGGTTATAAAGGCTCGCATAAGTTAGTTGTAAGCATTATTGTATATTATTTTCATATCCAAAATATATTTCATGTTATATGCAAAATCTTATCTTACGTACAAAATGCATCCATCCCATATAGAGATCATCTACTATGTTTTTAATATTTTTTTTTATAATATACTAGTCTGCAGACGAAATTGCTTTGTACATTCAGATGATTGGGCATGGACACGACGAAATTAAATTGATCTTGATGAAAATGTGCGAGAATAAAGTTAATTTCATTGATCAAATGCTTAATATAATTGACCAAAGACGAAATTGTTTTAAACAAACGCACGTTTCCGTTTTCTTGGGACAAAAACAACTTAACGAGATATGAAATATAATGAAAAATGTTTTAAACTAACTGGGAAAACCTATATATTGCGAATTTAAATGAATACGATGTTTTTTAACTATCTATCAAAAATTTGAAGTGAAAATAAGATAAAAAATTATAACTAAGTCGAAGACAAGCATTTAACATGTATTATAATGAAAGATAATTGTCATAAAATTACTTGTGGGCTGAAAAATTTGAAGAAAAAATTCGTCCATGGTTTCAAAACTTGCAAATAAATGAAAATTTGGCTGAAAATCCAAGATGGCGGATATGTAATAAATGATCAGGTCCGAACCCTGTGCATGTCAAGCCAAAATTCAGATATTGTGTCCTTTGTTTCCTTTGCTTATTTCTATAATACTTATTGTGTTTTTATTTCTGGCCTCAAATTTTAGTCTCTTGACATGTGGATTGGATGAAGTACACAAGGAAAAGGTTAAATCTTTTGTCTTTTATCTGATGACAGATTATATTCCAAGGAATAAAACATGTTCCTGCGATCTTTACTCTTTTTATGTGCTTTCGGTGCTGAAATGTGTTTGCATATTCTTCTTTGTAAAATTGTTACAACTGATTCCTATTCAATCTCTTAACTTTATGGAAGTAGTCATTCATGTTCTTGTAATTTTCTTCTGTCGTGTTATTAACCTACAAATTCTGGTATTTATAGCCACTTGAGCAGCTCCATAGTCAATGGGTAACGACTTACAGATAAAGCCACACCTCCCCTGGACACGTCGTAAGATGGAACTGGAAATCGTTCATTGGTATTCTCAATGATGAACTCTGTAAAGATGACATACAATGGAAGACTGACTCGAATCTGCAGATTGGTAGGTTCAGCACTAGATGAGTCTGTGTGGTTGACGTTAACGTGGTAAGATACGGTGTTCCTGTGAAGTAAGTATTAGTGAGTGGTTATTAAACAATGCATTTTGTATACGGCTAAAAAAACCTTTGAAACAAGCAACAAAGTTGTTGTTGTTTGCATTCAAAGTTAATTGGCCAGAGCATTAAAGAAACAATTAACTCAGACAGGTAGGCCTATAGTAATACCGGGGGCAATCACATATGAAATGGATATGGGTGTAAGGCTGGCGCTTCGAAACCTAGGGGCATTCGGTGACAGAGGACTAAAGAAATAGGAGTCTTTGGGTGAGAGACAGCCAAAATGCCCCAAAATGAGGGGTTTTGGGTGACAAATTTGCAAAATGTCCCCCAAAATGGGGTCTTTTTAGAAAATTTTGCAAATATTTCACCCAAAATAGGGGTCTTTGAGTGACAGTTTGGTAAAATTTTAGGTGACATTTTCAAAATATATGGGGTCTTTGGGTGACAGCGATGTTGAAAATGGGGGTCAATAACAGCCTTATATGCGCGTCACCTCCAAGATAGGAGTGCCCCCCCCCGGAGTAATACTCGTTTTGGTACATGTTTTGTTGGCACACTTGGAAAATCCATCAGTTTCTCATCATTCATCAATTTAGATAAAATATGAACTACCATTTATTGCGGGGTTTGAAACAACCCTTTGTAAATATATTTCCTTGTGTTTTCTTATCTACCTAAAACAAACGTGAAGGGATATGTAAACGCTTCTTACTGTACTCCACCCATGGCATACCAAAGATGTAATGCTCACCATTATCCAGTCCTATAAATTTGATCTACATTTTTTTCACAATATAAACAATTGCAAAACTGACTTTCATATACAGATATTTTCTAAATTTTGGGGGGAAATGTTTAATAATTGGTATATTCATAACCCTGTTTAGTGAGTAAACCTTCTTACAGTTCTTTGCTTTCAACTTATTACACAATTGAGATGCAAAACGTTATGGGCCGTATTTCCAAAAAATATGTTTAACATCGTTTTAACTAAACAATCGTTCTATTTTTGAAGTAGGAGGCATATAAGTAAGAAATGCATTACACTTATGAAAAAAGTTTATTTTTTTTCAAAGTAATATAGGATATGTTAGTTGGCTAGTACATAATTTCTTTGGTAGAATATGACAAATTTGTGCTTTTCCCGTGTTAAAAAAACTGTCCCTATCTACCTCACTATTTTGAAATTAACGTTTGTTTAACTAAACGTTGTTAAAACACCTTTTTGGATCGAGCCGTGTGTCAATCGTTGGTGTTCAGTTTCTAAAAAAACAAAAAACCCTAAAACAGTTATTACACCTCCAAACAATACGTTTTATTAAAATTTATAGTTATATAACTTTCATAATCCTCTACCACACCATCCTTACCCAGGCAACGAGCCAACATTTGAAGGCGTATATGAATAACCACACATCCAGATATGGTCTCTCTTAAATCCCTCTCACAGTAAAGTCATAGAAACAAACCCAGATCATATAGGGTTCCCTGCTGATGCTCCAACTTCCATTCTCTGGGTACCAAACCCTCATTGCCATTTGATAAGTCATTTGGAAGGTAATGGCGATGACGATAATATTGTCACCCGCCATGTAAGTTCCTGATTCATTGGTGTGCGTGACTTTTAAGAGGCAAGGGTTTAATGGTTTAAATTAGTGTATATAAGGCACTTAAATTACTCCAAGTAATTATAATTTCAAGTCTGGGTTCCTCATCGTAATCCATCCCCCATAATAGTATACTAAACTGCATCTGGGGGTACAAAATTTACAATAAAAGTACTAATTTATGGGTTGGGCAACTTACCCAAACAGATGAGATGTTTGCAATTACTGCACATACACCAGGAACGGGAACATAGAAGAGTAATCACCAGTGTGGATGCCTAAAATTGTTGATCCAATCTTATCACCCAAACCCATTATCATGCTTACAGGCAGCACAACTTATTTAAAGCATCACTTCAAGTACCGGGGGGGTTGCATATTCGATTTGCATAGAACAATACATAGGCCACAAAATGTCCCTTAAACTAATGTTTCTTAGTATGCTTCACAACTCAACCACCGGTTGCTGCCGTATCAGCTGTTCTTCCTCTCCGGGTTTCAACCGTTTCTAACTGGTCTAAACTAAAACACGGTTCACTACCTCCGTGAACCGGCGGGTTAACAGGCGGTTGATTTTTTTGAAGCCACACATAACTTACAATTATTTGCTAGCAGATCCAACTATGACAGCGTTATTATTCGTGTAGTATTGTCGGCAGAAGTCAACTCATCTGCGTGCCAACACTTAAATCGCCCCTTTAGTTGCGTTCCGTACTGATATGAACGGTTGCCGAGAGGATATTGAGCGCAGCAGTACTGTTCAGTATAGTGTCTACTTCCACTTGCAATTCTACACTCATCGTCATCATGTGGTGGTTTCAGTTACCAAGTTTCAATTTTCCTTGGTGTCATTGAGTTAGGAAGATTCGGTCGGACAGGCCAAGTCAAGAGGGTTGCTGGATAAAAAAATCAATATTTTTACTTTTTTTAAGTTTTTGAAGTTTTTGAGGTCTTTGAAGTCTATGATCATTGAATAGACTCAAAGACGTTTTCCTTGTACTTTATGGGCACAGATGTCCATATTCATTGCCTTAGTCTTCTCAAAATCCCATTGATTTGCAGTTGTAACCCTGGACCAAAGATACATGATCACTTTCAGTGACAAACATTCTAATGTCTTTTTTTGCTATCCATTTAAACACCTGGCATGGTTATGGCAGAGTGGAAATATCCTGGAACTTTTCCACTATTCCCTTACCAGCCTCTGATACCTTTGGTACGTTCCCTGCTTGTATGGATCTTTGGAACGCTTTCCGTGTGGTGTCTCTTTCCAATCACCAAAGTTGTCAGTTACAACTCTCCCCAAGACCTCTATCAATTCACTCGAGTTATCAAAACTCTACCGAGATCCTCAATTTTCAACGAAAAGAGTGCCTAAAGAAAAGTCGTGTCATTAAATGCACCGTCAATTAAAATTTTGTTTACATATATAGTTATACATTAAATTTCATTCAGCATTTTTATTTTCCAAATACACAACAATACATTCAATATTAACGATTGAGAAAAAAAAAGATGATTTGATACAAACGTTGAGTCCAATTGTTTGTATAATAACTTTTATATAAACACATTCACTGGTCTTAATATGACTGAAAAGGAAACAAAAACTTGCCACTTGCATCCCAATTCGAAAACGTCAACACCATGCTTTTAGCTAAAAACGTCCTTTCTCAATTAAACTCAACACGCTTGGATTTAGCGAAGCCAGACTTACGGTCATATTTTCCATATCACTGTCTTTTGGAGTTTTACGCAGTACATTACAAACAGAACCAAAGTTGATTTCAGCATAATGTCCTTCGCTGTGGCTTCTGAAAATTGAAAACAAATTTGTTTTGCAATTATACAAACAAGTTGGTTCTCAAACCAGTAGCCTACAACCTATAGCAAATTTGGATATATTGATACCATGAACTAAGGAGATCTCCAATAATGAATAAACTGGGTACATTTGGTAATTATGTTTGCGTGTATCATTGTACACAATGGAATCTGTGTGAAGCAATGGCTACAATAAGCCCACCACGTTATGACCTAATTCTTTAATTTCATAGGCCTATGGACATCCAAATATGTGGAAAATCATCATTTCAAGATAACAGACATTATTAGTGGATCAAATTATTCTGGGATCTGATAGAGGTGTGAAACAGCAATGTACATATAAGTGTAACATCAATCTCACTTTAACACAATGCAACCTTTAATTACTACAGTCTCAAAATTTATTTATTTTTATTTATAGCATTCGGCATTTGCCAGGCAGAACCCAATGTTGCTATACGCATTAAATTCAAGGAATGCCTCCAGAACAGCGGGGAAAGATTAATGGGAAGAAGTCCGATTTACTGACAAGTTCAAGAGCTGCATATAACACCACGAGGTTGTACCTGGAGTACCTAGTACGTGGTGTATACCACAAACAGGAACTTATTTACGTAAAGTTTACCCTAGATAAGGTGTTGGAAGGTCCATTGCCAATCCAGGGAAATAATCTCCAACAAACACCAGTTGTACTTCAGTAATAACAAACCATGTGAAATCTGTAGTGTAGTTGAGAGTGTAAGTAAAACAGGTGGTCTCTTTTAGGGTTATCGTATGTAGAATCTTGCTCTTCGCTCCTGGTTTCACCGTGTCTACTACTGGAGCAGCAAATGACATCTCATTGGTAATGGGTAGAACAATCTGAAAAGTCGACAAACAAGACTTCAAAGACTTTTGTAGGGAGGTATACTTTTTTCATTTGTTAGTTGATCTTTTTTTCTAAATCCCAGACCACGTAATGTGATTCACGAGTTTATGCGAGCAAAGTTTATTTCAAAGAAGTCGCATTATCTATTTACAAGTAGCCATGGGATATGGAGGTGCTTGGGCAATCGTGTATTCTGTCTGTAATTTACACTCTGGACGACCAAATCATCTCTATAGATGTTGCAAAGTTTTGTCGATATAAACACTTCCCTTCTAGCAGATGAATGTGATAAATATTTCCAGTATAGACGAAAAAATGCCAGCAATGTTTTAAAGTTAGCTGCGCACTAAAAAGATTATAATTATGGTGCCGGAAAATGTTTAAAAATGATGTCAGAGCACAACTCAATTTCGGGAAATCTTGTTGGCTTCACTCAATTGATAATGCCATGAATTTTAACATGTAAAACAAACTGTCGTCCGGCAACGGTTGTCTGTGCCTGTCGTGTGAGTAGTAGTCTTAAATTAAGTACTTTTCGTGCAATTCGCATACATCAGCAAAAGGTTGGCCAAAAGTCACACTATCAATTGTTAAAAATGTATTTAAACATTTTACTGTATTCTAAAGTTTAAAAGCTCAAATTATCGTTGTGCCTGTAGCCTGCCCCTCCGCTTGTACGATTAATACATACTTATCACCAATAAACAGTGATAAGTACAGTAGACAGCTCTGTGTACAATTTTGAGGTCAAGTTTCGGTAACCCCTATAGACCATATAGACCCTTGTTAAATTTGCCCTTTGATTATGCAACCAAATGCCAAATATTGTCAATAAGTAAAATAACAATTTGACAGCTGTTTCAAGAAAATCTGAGAATTTGGTAAGTTTTACCCAAGGATAACATTGAACCTTAATAGGGCTGTGACTGTATCTAAAGGTCGGAACCTAGACCAATTACACCTTTTTTAATCCTTATAACGAAATCAATGTATCGGTGTACATTTAAGAATATTTTTATCCGATTTCAAAATTTGAACATAGTTTGGAAGTAAATATTCCAATTCAGCATCCTTCAAATTATAGCAAAACATCTTCAAACATTTTTCCCAAAAATTGGATCCTCATCTATGACCCTACTTCAACATCCAGTGTTGTTTCGTAGGCTTTCGACCTTTTAGACCTTACATGTTAGGTATTATTGAACTGAGAGCTGTGGAAGTTGTATAAGTGGTCAATTTCATTTTCGTACCGGATATAATGTAGAATAATTCACTCTAATAGAGCCGTCTCCCACCCATAACCTCGTGGAGCAGATAAGTGCAGACATCGCAACAGGATGCAAAGACCCATCATCGACGTCATCCCTGTCATCAGAGAGCTGTACAATAGCCTCGACTTTGATAGCATCTCTATTTGTTGCATCTCTGTCCGTCCATCCTGTTGAATAAAATACACTAAAACGTTATTTGTAGGATTGTAAAAAAACGTAAATTCCAATACTTCTACCAGCATGGAATAAACTTGCGTGTGTGAATCCCGGGTGTGTTTGTTGTTGTATCTTTTTTTTTGTGTTTGCTTAGTGTTTTCGTAAGGTGACCCATCTGACCCACTTTTTTCTGACACACTTATGAATTCGGAAACCCTTCACGAAATAAACCATACATGCTTATTCCGTTAAGGTTTCCGAATTCATAAGTGTGTCAGAAAAAAGTAGGTCAGATGAGTCACCTTATGAAAACATCCGTGTTTGCTGAATGAAATCTCAAAATCGGGCATGTTTTAAAGAAGGTTATTTATGGAGAATTGTTCCATTGTTGATATGGTGGATTTGTTATATCACGCCATGAAAATGTAAATGTGCAAGTTCTGGCAGACCATACAAACAATCAACAAAATATACAGTTCAGTTGTCATTGCCCAAACGGGATAGGTTTTATTCCAACCATGAAATAAGGATAATGTGACACAATTTAATAATTTACATAGTGCGCATGGGAGGCACAGCATTTCAACTCAACGTATGGTATATAAATACCAAATGACTTACTACTTGCTGTCACGACACCCAAGTCAATACTTGAGGTATCATACTGCGTGCTACCATCACCCTTGGTAATGTCTCCCACTGCAGATTTCCACGCGGTTCTGTCACCACACTGGAGTGCACTGCCAACGTAGGTAACTCGGAAGTCCACAAGTCGCAAGGAAGTTGAATTAGCGCC
This sequence comes from Ophioderma brevispina, assembly GCA_023653785.1. Lineage (NCBI taxonomy): Eukaryota > Metazoa > Echinodermata > Ophiuroidea > Amphilepidida > Ophiodermatidae > Ophioderma > Ophioderma brevispina. The sequence continues at coordinate 41,890 of JAMKCH010085805.1, read as the reverse complement.
AACGCTGAGAATGTACGGACATTGTGTAGATGGTTCCGGCGTTACTTTGAGTCTAACCACTGCAAAACCCCCTGGAGGGACATCGTAACTGTTGACTGGGTAAGTGTTGTCGTACGCAAATACTGCTGGCGTAGGGTCAGACTGACAAGGAAAACATTCATATAACAGTTGTGATGTGTCTAATATTTTAGAGGGGGATTTCGTAATCCTCGGCCTCGTTCCCCCGACTTACTAAAAAAAAATTAGATTTTTTATCAAACCATTGGCCTAAGCGGCATGCAATATGTGTTTGATCTAAGTGCAGATATTGATCTACTCTGGAAGAAATTCCAGTTGCAATTTTGTATTTTCAGTCCCGTTAATCCACTAACCCCGACGGATTTTGAAGTCAATTATGTATTCCAAAATTATCATGATATTACTAAGATTTATTGAACGAAGGTTGAAGAGGAGATTTTGTAATGTCACCGGGACCGAGGTTGCCGTTTGGAATTCCTAAATGCCCAAATCAATCACTGGAGTCCGACCACCCCCCCCCCATTGGGGTGGGACTGGTGGTCCCATGACTCGTTATTCATACAACAAAAAAAATTTTTTTTACAAAAAAACAACAGTATTTAGTCTAGTGGTAGAAGGGGTGTTGGCACCCCCTGAAATAAAACTTCTAATCATGTCACTATATCAGAAAAATGCGTAGAAAAACGAATTAGCATGTTAAAAAAATCCAAAAAGTGTCCCAACTTTACTTTTTATGCAAATTTATGCAAAATAGTATCGCCATTACAGAAAAATAACATTTTTGATATATCTTAGCCAATTAAGTGATAAATGAACAAATGAGTGACTGGGCCTATGTTTCGAGGGTCAAAGATCAAGATGGGAACCATTTTAAAATTACCAGATATCCCCATGATGACGCCGCGTCGTATCACCGTAATATTTGAAAATTAGGGTCGCCATTAGCTAAAAATACAATTTCGTATATATCTCAACCAATATGTTGATAAATGAACAAATAAGATGACTGGACCTATGTTTTGGGGTCAAGATCAAGATGGAAAACCTTTGAAAATTACCAGATCTTCCATGATGACCTAATATGCAAATTAGGTTCCGACTTAGCTAAAAATCCATATTTGGGTATATCTTGGCCAATATTCCACATACCTGCCACATAAGATGACGAGACCTATGTTTTGATGTCGAGTAATTAAATTACAAGGTTACTCATAATTATGTTCATGTGTCACAAACATGTTCACCTGCAAATACTAAGAATGTGCAAATTAGGCCTTCCAAGGTAGATAGTATCGTTTGCGGTGGTAGGTAATTGTAAGAAACTTTGTGGCCAATATTAAAAGACTTGAACATATATACATAATACGTAGCGTGATGGGCCCCGTTTTCATTGGGGGAGTTGGTTAAAAACCAACCAGATCCAGATATACTTGTAACATTTCTTTTAAATCAAGGTATTGCAATGATAAAAGGACTAATGCGGAGACTCTAAGATACGGTGTTTTAAGCGAAAAAAAAAAAGTGAAGTACCAGAGCTCTAGAGTCGCCAATGACTCTCTTGCCAACTGCGGAGTATATAGATATCCTATTGTATGATGGTAGTTTTACACCCTTAAGAACTGCAGGGAAAAAACATTAACTTGGCTAAAGAAATTTCTAAAATCAACCCCAAAAACAAGCATTATCAACATTTAGACTCCCATTGTTATCATTAATACTTTTAAAAAGCATTAAGCATTTTCCTTTAATTCAAGTGTGCAATAATAATTTAAAAGAATAATTCAAACACTCTTAGACAGTGACATGTTAGCTCATGTTGTAATCAAGCCAAAAACAGAAAAGGCGGAAAACGTAAGAAAAAAGATTTCTTTGGTCGTGGACGCATCCGTCATGGTATCCATATTGAGCATAAAATCACGGAGGCAAATAGAACGGATATGTCGTATTGCCAGCCGCCAACCAGGAAGCATTGCTTACAGTTTGTAGGACATTGGATCTCAATCTTCAAACAGAGTGAATCTTGCGTTATCTTTGTTACCCTGCTTTTGTGCTTGGTTAGTGCTATTGTAAGTATTGGGTGTGGTGTGAGGGGTGGTGTGTGTGTGGGAGGTAGGTATGTGTGTCTGTGTTTGTGTGGGGTGCGTGCGTGTGTGATATGATATGAAAACGCAAAACTATCGCTATGAGAACCTGCTTTGAATGCCTACAGAAGGACCCAATGAAAGGACAATATCTCCCTTTACAAAGGTAATCCCCCACAAAAAAAGTATGTAGTTGCATTTTGGGAAGAAAACTGGTTTTTGAAGTATGCACAAGCGTAACTCCTGGAAACTGGCACATATGTCAAGGTGTTGCTCTCCTTAGTCGTGATATTTGCAGGATTTTCAATGAGTACATAGGACCCTCGAAGTTATGGATTTTCGGGGGGGAGAGGCCCAGTTGCAGAGGATTTGACGGCTTCATAATCCAGGCACTGGGCATCGTGACTTTCTCCATAAACCTGAAAAAAGCCATACAAAATATCTTACATATGGGTAGTAATAGAGATCGTGTCATTTCAAAAAATGGTGTGTGGTGTGACTGATGAGCCGTCAGGGAAAACTTTGGGCCATTTGCGCGTGGAGTGAAAATGTGGGGGGGAAGGAATTTCTGGTGATTTGGACTTCAAGCTTAAGCGACCTGCAACTTATCTACCCCGGCAGAATTATTGTCTTATGGCTTTCGACTCCGTTTTGGCACTTCATGTTATCATTGATCCCTGCCAGCACGTGAAATATTGTTGCCATGGACATTAGTAGAGATTTATTTCAAGTTAAACATTTTTCCAGTGGTAGATATGATGCTGTCTTCTGTCATAATTTGAGGTCTATGTTGAGGCCTGTCTTGATTCCTTGGCCAGGGCTGTTTCTAACTCAAAACAAAACTCATCATAAACTGTCAGAGTGGCCATGCAAACCGGTGCAGAATCATGTTGAGATGCTTGCTTTGGTACATATATCTGAGACTGACTTTCCCAGTGTCCCTTGGCCACCACAATAACAGTCTTGCTCCTAGAGTTTTCTAAAAAACGTACGTTATCTCGAAGTCATCTTTACAAGCTATACCATGCATAGGAACCCAGCAGACAATGATATCCAACTCATTCAAGATCAGGATCAGAGAGGTTTTTGCTGATCACAGTTTAGGTATCTGATCAAAGACTGATAGCGTGCGATATGGGGACTTATATGATTGTCGGCGATGTCACTCCATAAAGAAGATGCTCCAACTTTATCCTGCAGGTCTCCTTTAAGTTTACTGAGGGTTGTTGTAAACTATACGATGCTTAATTAAAGCTTTTTAAAAGTATTTTAATGAGTACAGATTTGTAAGTCCAAAATGTTGATCATTTGTTTTGGGATGATTTCAGAAAACGTCTTTGGCCAAGTATTTTTTTTTTCTCCTGTAGTTCCTTTTAATATACTGAGGGTTTAAAAACTACCATTGATATAATAGATATCACACTGCATGTTGGCAGAGAGTCATTGAGACTGTAGAGTTCTGCATGTTTTCGGCATGATAACAACACAGTATCGTCTCGCCATAGTCTGTGTATCATCCATTACACTTGAATTTAAGAGAAATATTACAAATATATGATAGAAGTCTAAATTTACTTGGGCAGCACATCAATTTTTTATAATTAGCCACAAAACGAGACTATCCACATTGAAGGCCCGAATTTGCCTAGTCTTAGTATTTGCAGGTGATGAACATATGAATGAACAAAATAATATGAGTGCCTTTTAAATTTCCTTCGACCCTAAAAACATAGGTCTTGTCATTTTTATGTGGAGAGGTATGTGGAATATTGCCACGTATTGCCCAAAGTAGGATTTTTGGTAATGGCGACCCTTAATTTGATATTATGTCATCAATGGTGAACTCTGGTAATTTTCAAAATGGTTCCATCTTGATCTTGACCCTCAAAACATAGGCCAAGTCACCTCATTTGTTCACTTATCAACAGTATTGGCTAAGATATATCAAAAAATTGTACCATAGACTATGATAAAAAAAGCCATACAAAATATTTTGCATTGTTATGGTGGTATGGATATATAGATCGTGTCATTCTCAAAAAAATGGTTGGGAATGATGAGCATCAGGAAACTTTGGACAAATGCGCCGTGGAGTGATGGTGTAGGGGAATCTCTGGTGTGTTGAATTTCAAGCTAAGCTGAACCTGCCCAACTTATTACCCCGGCAGAATATTGTCTTATGGCTTTCGACTCCATTTGCACTTCCTGTATCATGATCCCTGCAGCACAGTTGACAATGTTGCTGCCATGGACATTAGTAGAGATTTATTCAAGTTATCCATTTTCCAAGTGGAATATGATGTTGTCTTCTGTCATAATTTGAGGTCTATGTTGAGGCCTATGTTGATTCTTTGACCAGGGCCTTGGCCAGGGCTGTTTTTAACTCAAAACAAAATCATAAACTGTCAGAAGTGGCCAAACCGGTGTAGAATCATGGTGAGATGCTTGCTTTGGAACATATATATCTGAGACTGATTTCCATTGTCCCTCTGGCACTGCATGGTACAGGTCTTGCCCTAAGATGTTTAAACTTTACGCTTATCTCTAAGTCATCTTTACAAGCTATTACCATGCAGAGGAACCGGATATGGTCAGCAGGTATGGATTTCTCAGACATCAGCTCCATGTCGTCGACTGTGTTAGAGGCCAAGGAAGGTCTATGGACTCATGGAAAGCCTGCTGAATATTACGAAGGAGAGCGACATCTTGACACTCAATAAAGTTGAACCAGACCCATTTTCTGGGCCTGTGACTCCCTTTGCTCTTCCAAGAGGAGTAGACTAGAGGGTGCTTTGTGGGTAACGCCTTTAATCTCTACTTTGTCACGGAAAATAAATTCTGGTGGGAAGATGGGTCCACCGGAAGACAATCTAAGGGGGGGTGGCGATGCCTCTGTGAAGTCGATACTTCCGGTTGTGTATCATCTCCCAGCAGACGATGATATCCAACTCCTTCAAGATCAGAGTTTTTTTTTTTTGCTGATCACAGTTAGGTATCTGATCACAGACTGATAGCATGCGATATGGGGACTTATATGATTGTCGGAGATGTCACTCCATATGAAGCTGCTCCAATCTTTATCCTGCAGTTCCTTTAAATTTACTGAGAGTGTAAAACTACTATGATGCTTAATGCTTTTTAAAAGTATTTAATGAGTACAGATTTGTAAGTCTGAATGTTGATAATCTTGTTTGGGCTGATTTTAGAAACGTCTTTGGCCAAGTAAAATTTTCTCCTGTAGTCCCTTTAATACTGAGGGTTTAAAACTACCATGATACAATATGGATATCACACTTGCATGTTGGCAGAGAGTCATTGGAGACTGTAGAGTTCTGTTCTTCACATTTGCTTTTCGGCATAACATTTAACAACACAGTATCTTAGTCTCGCATTAGTCTTGTATCATTCCATACCTTGAATTTAAGAGAAATGTTACAGTATTATGTATAAAAGTCTAAATTTACTTGGCCAGCAATGTTTCTTATAATTACCCACAAAATGAGACTATCGACATTGAAGGTCCTAATTTGCATAGTCTTAGTATTTGCAGGTGAACATAATTTATGAGTGCCTTTTGAATTATCCTCGACCCTAAAAAACATAGGTTTCGTCATCTTATGTGGGTAGGTATGTGGAATATTGGCCACGATATGCCCAAATATGGATTTTTGGCTAATGGTGACCTTAATTTGCATATTATGTCATCATGTGGACATCTGGTAATTTTCAAAATGGTTCCATCTAGATCTTTGACCCTCAAAAACATAGGTCCAGTCACCTTATTTGTTCATTTATCAACAGTAATGGTTGAGATATATCGAAAATTGTATTTTTAGCTAATGGCGACCTTAATTTGCATATTACGTCATCATGGGGACATCTGGTAATTTTCAAAATGGTTCCATCTTGATCTTTGACCTTCGAAACATAGGCCCAGTCACCTCATTTGTTCATTTATCAACAGTATTGGCTGAGATATATCGAAAATTGTATTTTTCTGTAATGGCGATACTAATTTGCATAAATTTGCATAAAAATGATACGTGGGACACGTTTTGATTTTTTTAACATAGCTAATCGTTTTCTACGCATTTTTTCTGATATAGTGACATTGATTAGAAGTTTATTTCAGGGGGGTGCACGAACACCCCTTCTACCCACTAGACTACAGTGATTCGACTCACTCTCCAACCCCAACGAAACTGAGATAAGAAGATGTTGCGTGATTAACATTACACATTTAGAATTGTGCATTTTTATATTTGATACTTTTATATTTGATACTATTGGATCAGTTGAGCGCCATCGTCTTTTGTTCACAGATTAGATATAATCACTCTACCTGTTCCAATGTTGGCCAAGTTGCAGGATCAGCTGACATAGTCACGGGGAAATTATTCGTTGTAGGCGTGCCTCCCGCATTGACAATTACATTCACGTTGTATGTTGTTCCTGACACAGCATTTGGTGAGAACGTTAGTATGACGCCTAATCTCACCACAGCGTTTGCTTCACCGGAGTAATCCATGTTGGTTAAGCCACCCAAGTTAAACACAGGACCTCTATAAATAAACATTAAGATAAGTCTTCCTTGTGGATCACAGCCTAACGATGAAATCCATCATATACATAAATATGACAAGGTATAAGACGCAGGATTGTTGCTAACGCCCAGTAGGGTATATAGCGAAACAGGCGGGAACAGGAGAAACATTAACCACAGAGCTTTGATCAGAAAATTCAGCTCAAAATACCGGAAAAAGTAGGAAATGGAGGGGGAAGATGGAAAGAGAGCAAAGGAGGTATATGTTAGAGGGGTGATAAAGGAAGAAATCGTGCTATGCGGAATGATTACAGTCCACCAAACGTCAAACTCATATTCTGATCCCCACCACCCGCTTTCAGATTTCTATAAAGATACATAGTGGGAAAAAATGTCCCCCCCCCTGACCTCTGACCCCTGACACTGGCCCCTGCTGATGAGGCACAGCTTTCACTGATCAAAAACTAAACATTGCTTACATTTCCGGACATTCTCTGCATAGTGGGGTTTGGTGTGTTTTCCCGTAGGATTTTCATGCTGTTGATTTTGTTGCTGTTTGGGTTTCAATAGGGCCTAAACTGTCAGAAAATGATGGGGTACAAATATTCGGACTGATACAGTACAGTGAAATATTTAAAATCGAGTTAAATTGTGTTTTAATGTACACTGACGCGTTCGTCTCCTCTCACAAGGATTAGAAAAAGTATATATTTGCCTAGGTTCCAACCTTTAGTTAAAGCGGTAATGCCCCATACTGGTTCAAGGTCACCATGGGGGTAAATGCTCGGCTGTTATTGAAAGTGGTGTCAAATGTTTGCTCGTGTCATTCCGAAATCCAGGGAAAGTTTTGGTGACCACCATAGACAATGTAGATCCTTGCTACACTTTGCTATGTAATTAGCCAACCAAATGTCACACTCTGTAAAATAATACATTTTTGGATCCTGTTTGACAATATAACAAAATCTGAGCATTGGGTAAATTTTACCTCACGATGACCTTGAACCATTATGGGGCTATAGCGCTTTAACTAAAGGTCGGGATCTTGGCAAATATATACTTTATCTAATCCTTTAAGTACATTGAAACACAATTTGACTCGATTTTAATTTTTTCCCTGTAATAACCCCCCCCCCCCTGGGAAGGAAAGAGGGGGGCCACGCAGTCCGAAAATTTGCACCCCTTCATTTTCGGACAGTCTGGTCCCGTATGGAACTGAACCAAACAGCAAGAAATCATTTAGCACCACAAAAATCATAGGGAACGTTTCAGTGACATACCAAATCAGTACAACAGCAATGATTAGAATGTCCACTGTAGACGCATATAGCAGTATATTTGTCTACTGTCTGCCCGTCATAAAGGTCTGTCATAAGCTGACTTGTCTTCCTCTGTACCTTTAAGTCAGCTCGCTTGATCCATGCACCAAGGCAAGCAATATCATCATCAATTTGATAGAATTGTGCAGTGGGGCCACTGCAAGAGCCCATTGCGGGCGTGATACCATCTAGTAGAACATCTGACTCGAAGGCAATGGTGACTGGCGTGAAGGTTGCTCCGGCTGGAACCGTAAGAGTTACTTCGTAGTGAACAGCCTGACTTAGTACAAGCACGCAAGGAGTACCGGTGCAGGATGGAGTCACTGTTACCCCCAGGGTTTTTTCCAGAAGGCTGTTGGAGAAAGAATGCAATGAGTATTAATAACAATAAGACGTTTGCTGAATTTCGGATATTGTTTTATCCTTAATATTTCAACTTTTCTGTTGGCGCTGATATTGGTATTTTGTTCATTGTTATTGAATAACAAAAGTATTCGTGAAAAAATGTGTAGTAGTGTAAAAACCTTCAGCTAACTCTCTGGCTAGGCTGCCTTCTTTTGGCACCACTTATTGCACGCATGACTGCACATGAGGCATTTAAGCGGCATGAGGCAATTTGATTCGTGCTAAATGATCGGAGCTAGAACTAGAATAGAAGATATACACTCTGCCATATCAAAGTAGACATTTTGTGAAGAGAAATAATCCAAACAATTTAAAAGCAATAGCAAAAATCTCACGGGATAAATACTGTGTTTATTAGGAAAGGGAAAAATGGAATTCCCTAGTGCTGTATTGATATCAGACCTGATTGTTTACAAGATAGAGATTGAGCTAAGTGCAATTATTAGCCTGGAGTTGCCATCTACCATGTGTTGCAAAACAACTGAGATTGCAAAATAGGTAGTTTCCAATGATGTCATAAATGTAAGATGATGTGAGATTGGATAGTGTTAGGCAATGTTTATGGATGATGATGTTCCAATATCTATTTTGGATATTGGGAAATACTAGTTGTGAAATTGCTCCTAGATCTAACAAGACAAATAACGCTACCTCCCTTTTTGCGGTGATAGGTTGGTAGTCTTTTTCCTCTACGGACGTAAGGGATACAAGACGTTGGCAGGTTAAAAACTTTGCCAGTAGCTAGTAGTTATAGCTAGTTTTGATCTGAAAAAAGGTAGATCTGTACATACAATACATTGACTGACGGAGACTGTTGGTAGGATAGGTGTTGGTAGGTTTGAAAAACGCATGTACCGCGATCAAGGGATCATCACACATTTCAAACATACCAACACTTTCCGTTAACAACCAAAAGGACGGTTAAGGGGAGTTGTGTTAGGGGTTCAATGTGCTAAAGATCATGACTGTCAAGATAAATATGTTGGTGAAACTTCCAAGCCTCTCCAGAACCGGATGTCTCAACACCGTACGTCAAGCACTAGTGGCAACGAATCGGCAGTCTATTCTCATCTGAACACAAGTGGTCACAGTTTTCATACAGAAAACGTCAGGATCTTGGACAAAGATACGCTGGTTTGAACGCGGTGTGAAGGAGACAATATGGGTCAGCGCGGAACAACCATCCCTGAACCGCAGTGGGGGATCAAACTTCCACACGGCGTGGATACAATCATCAAGGACATTCCTTGCCGGTTGACACCTATTTCCGGTGTTAGTGACCGGAAGTAACCTGGTCCAGCTTTACCACCATCACCCTGCTGAAGATCACAAGTTGCGGTCGCAACGTTGGTTGCTCTCTAAGGTATGTCTGGTTGACCTGATTTATTATATACCTTCCATTGATTAATGAAGGATGTGTGGAGAAGGAAAGGCAAGAGGCAGAAAAGCCCAGGGGCCTATTTCACTAAACTCGCATTTCTTCGAAAGCTCTTAATTGGTTCCGATTGGTTTAGCATGGCAAAAGTGTTTAACTATTATAAAAGATTGTTAGAATGTCCAGCTTGCCTACCGTTATAAGTGTCTGCGGTGCCTGCGGAGTATACGTGAATGAGTTCGTTGTGTCACTACCGTCCTCTGTAACTACGACGTTAAGTGTTTGATCACCTTCCGTTTCGGTTGATTCAGGAACGTACACCATAACGTCTAAGGTTATCAGACTGGTTACATCGTCATTCAGGGCTCCTGAAATAAAACAAGATCTTTGTGATCAACGGGTATGAAGAGACAAGAACAGTAGACCGCTAAATCAGAGAATGTCTTTTGCGACCAAGGCAATGTCAAAGCAAAATCAACCTTTGGGTGTTAGTGGACCTTCGGAAAAACGAACGTCATTCCCAATCCCAAATGACAAGATGCGTAAGCCAATGTCCACGATAGTGTATAATTGCAAACACAGATCCATGATTTCTTGCACAACCGAGTTGTGTCTCACACCATTTACGCTCCCATAGCATCTGTACTGATCGGTCACAGCGCCGCCTATTCCGTATCCGCATCGCTAATTGGTCGGCTATTCTTAGACATGCGCTACGTCATGGGACTCCACAGCAGCCAATCGCTGTGTTAAAGGCTTGAACAAGGAATGAAAAAAAAACGGTTTCGCGGTACCCTGGATATCGCAAAATCGACGAATCAGGTGATCAATCTGATGTTAGAAACGGGTTCCTCACAAAAACACCCATTAGCTCACTAGTTTTTGAGCGCCTGGAGTGTGGCATGACTTGACAGCAGCAATCGATAATTGAGCCAGCTGATAAGGTAAGAAAAATGCTTGTATGGATCGTATTTTTCACGTTTTTACGTCTTTTTTCAAAGATAAACCTATATTATAAACTAGTCAGCTAACTAGACAATTTAGTTAGGAATATTTTGATGCGTAAATCGTTACGATAGGCCAAGTATTTTGCGCAATCTCCAGTGTACCGCAATGTACAAAAAATCCGAATCAACGCTATCTGACACCGTGTACGTGGAGTTTCCCACGCTCAGCCGATTATGATGTGGTTGATAACTCCCTAGCGCAGTGAAGATTTGCCAAGGTTTGCCAAGATTCAACAATGGACGGCGCTGTGTGAAAAGACGACACGTAAATGGGGTGGTATGTGTTTCATGAGAAAGGCTATTGAGCATGCAAACAGCGCACTCACCATTGCATGCATCAAGTATGCATTTCTTTAGGTAGACGTTTCATATAGAAGTCCTATGGATCATACAGCGCACGACGGAATCAATTGTAATACCTCATTTGCATCCATGGGACTTCTATATGAAACGTCTACCTTTCTTTAGCGTACTATTGATTGGACACTAGTTGATGTTTTATATGTAAGTCTTATGTATGAACGTTCCGCTTAACAATGTGATATGTTTCAAAATACCCGAGAGCAATAGAAAATCCCTTTAATAAGGATCTGAGTTCTGAAGATGATCTGATATCCAATAAGTAATACAGATACATGTCTTTATCTTTTTTCAACAGAAAAATACATCGAAACATTGACTTTTAAGTTGTGAATTGGCTACGTTTTCTCACGGTCGATCGGATGAGACCATGCAAATCAGCCATTTTAAGCCTTACCTCCATATGCGATTACCCCAAAAGGGACAGTAGCAGCACCATAATGGCCCCACGTCGTGGAATTCTCAAGCGTATACGTAGCCTCGGTTTTCGTGGTATCAACGCAAAAGCCATCACCAGCACTACAGATTTCCATTCGACAAATGCTGTTAAGTGCTGGATCTGCAGTCGAGACTTTGGCGGTAAGGTCCGTTGTACGTTTGAAGGTACGTATATCAAACGTAAATTTGTGAGGTTGACCAACGGGTATCAGGTTTTGACCGTCCAGTGCCGCAGCGGTTGCCGGAATGGTCTATCAGGAAACAATCAATGAAATAAATATAATATATTATAATAACAAAATGCCGCATTTCTCAATATTAATATTCAAGAACATTTGAAAAAAAAGAAACAATGGTGCTCATTAGGTGTGTTCTTTTGATCTTGATTTTGAATAGTCTTCCAAATAAGCACACATTCAATTGGGCGATGCATTATGGTGCATGTACCAACACGGTTCATGTTCGATTAAAAGTCACAGGCTCACTTTATATTATGCAATTTTCTATTTGAAAAACTATGTAGCATATCCGGTCTATTAATGACATTCCACATCGCACCTTTTATGACAATTGAATATGAATTGATAGATTTTAGTCGGATATTGAATTTTCGTCAATCAGGCCCAACGTGAATACCTTTACAAATACTACAAAATGATCAATTCCATTAGTTTTCAGATACAGTTAGAGTAAACCTCTCTTAATCTAGATCGACAAAGAGACACACTTTCAGGCAGACAGACAGATTAGAAGAAAGACAGTATGATATCTTACCTCAACTGACCGGCTTACTTCAAATCCAAGCTGCCCTACCCATAATCTCGTACCCTGATAGTGCTCAGTCCCTACACTGACCCAATACATTTCTCCATCAACGATTGTTGGGTCGTCGACGACAGTTACGTCGAAGGTCACCTTAATGGCATCGTCTTCTGCTACTGCGCTACCACCGCGATTCGTAACGGTGCCGATGGATATGATGGCTGAGTCGGCCTGATCAAGAAATGTGACATAAAATGCATTCTGTTTGTCCGTCTGTGTGTGCGTGTGTTTATCATTTGCGGGATAAGTCTCGTGTTATGAAATTATTTTATTTTTTGTTATTTAAATGTATGAACATATAACCCATGGACACCAACGATGTGTCGTCTTTCAGAGTTCCAAGACATAATCGGTTTATCCTAAATAGAATACATTTCCACAATGCCTTCAAATTGTATTGCAACAAGTAAATATTATTGGGATCACGAAAAGTTGATGCAGCATACTACAGCGCGTTGCAGGATTTTTGGCGGTCCCGGATAAATACTTAAGTAGATATCAGCGACCAGTGGTATATGCCTCATTAAAAGCTTTGGTGTTGACTGATAACCTCAGAGGCCTATATCGTATACAGCTGTATTCACCTGTTGATAATCGGTGCATTTATCGAACATTAATATCTTAAATAACACCTGGTATCTTAAATAACACATGTGACCCTCAAAAGACATTGTTTGAACATTTTGACTGAATCCCAACTAAACTTTATACTTTCACAAACACTCCCTGTAAAAGCAACTGATTTTATAATGATTGAATATTTAGCATAATTTATCAATAGAGCAAATACTGATTTAAAAGTGGCACATCCCAGGAAATAAACGTTCCATCTTGTCATATGCATGAAGTTGCTGAAATCCACTTTACCTTTATTGCTTATACTATAACTGCCTTAAGTGTACACATGGTCAATTAGAGTTATTTTGCTGTCTTGTGCTATGCGGGATTGCCCATACAATAATTATAATCCATTGACAAACCTTTTTGTGTTCACACGTGTGCTTAGTACCAATTGACTTGGTTAAACGTCAGGTTAAACAAGAAGTGTGAACACCACAGAATATAGACCGTATTCAATATGACGTCAACCACCAGACATGTTGGTGGACAAGATGCATACATTCCAGGACTACAATACATTAAGCTGTCAATCGATCCATGTTTAGCGATTGCACAGGGATCATTGACAGGTGAATGTATTGTAGTATTGGAATGCGTCTATCTTGTCCAACAACATGGCTGGCTATTGAATAGGTCTATCATTGCAGTATTTGAAACACCTTACCGAAACAAGGAAACCTTCGGTGTTGTATTCCATTATTGGAGTAATGGTATCCACTCCAAGATTTGCACCAACAGACACCTCTGGTTCGCACAGCACCGCAAAAGTTCCGTTCACATCATCTGTAAAAATCTCGATGGACACATCTTCTGCAAAATAGTCTTGTGGAAATGATACGATGAACTCTATAGTAAAATGGTCCCCCGGTGACACTGTCGTGATGCTTTCAAAACCGGCAGCTAAGGCCAGAGAGCAGTCTAAGGATGTGTTACCGAGTGCTGTCAATCCCTGGAGATAAATGACAATGGAATGCGTCAAACACTCTACCGGAGTGAAGTGCCAAGTATGAGCCCCATTTTTAGTCTGTACTACAGTATAACTCCCTATATGAATAAACTACCCGGCACTCTCAGCTAAAAGAACCAAACCTCTCCCGAGTTTGACTCTACACCCCCCCCCCTCCTTTTTTTTCACGGACTCAGTTAACCAAAGGAGATGGTTTGATTTTGTAATCCGATTACCCACCGGTTCATTCTTTGGGAAACTTACGACGCCCAATTGGACCTTTGAAACTGTTCAACGGACTGAAGCGTGGCCAGTCGGGAAGGTTTCACAACAGGAATTGATACACAGCTACTAAAACAGCTTGTTAATTTTTTGCAACTAAAAGATCTCTGCTGGTAATGATATCCACGTTTATTCTGACCGATAGATATAGATATAATTGAGGAAAACAGTGACTTTTTAACGAAAGAAAACAGCAAAATCGACACTTTATCGTTAAGCTAACTTTGATTCAAGGTTTTGAGGTCAATTAACGATAGGGATGTTGTTATTTTAGCCTAGTTTTAAGATATCCATTTAGTTCCTGTGAAATATAATATGATGATTAATTAGATAAATACATTTTGAATACCCTCAACTATATCTTTTTGTGTCAGAAAGGGTCCAAAGTGCCAAAATGCTTTTGAAAATTTGGGGTCAAAATTGGTTTTTAACTGATGCAGGAAAGTGGTGACTTGCCATTTGGTCTAATCCCATTTGGTCGTATGGCCATTTTGTCTAACTCCAATTGGTCTAATACCATGTAGTCTAATAACCATTTAGGCTAATAACCATTTAGTTTTATAGCCATGTAGTTTAATATTCATCTCGTCTAAAACTCATATCGTCTAATATCCATATCGTCTATAACCGAATTGGTCTATGCCAATTGGTCTAATACCCATCCGGTCTAATATTCCATTGGTCTAATTTCCTTCTGGTCTAATATCCATTTGGTCTAATACCCATTTAGTCTAATATCCATTTGGTCTAATACCCATTTAGTCTAATATCCATCTGGAATAATATCCATCTGGTCTCATATCCATTTGATCTATGCTAATTTGGTCTACTATTCAGCTAGTCTAATATTCATTTGGTCTAATACTTATTGGTGTAATACCCATTTTGTCTAATATCCATTTGGTCTAATGTCCATCTGGTCTAATATCCATTTGGTTTAATATTCAAATCAGTGTTTAAGATCAATGATTTTTTGGGTTTAACATCCAAATAAATATTAGACCAAATGAGTATTATTAGACCAAGTGGATATTAGACCAAATGGATATTAGGCTAAATGGGTATTAGACCAAATGGATATTAGACCAGATGGATATTAGACCAGATGGCTGTTAGACCAATTGGGTATTAGACCAAATGGATATTAGACCAAATGGATATTAGACTAGGTGAATATTAGACCAAATGGGAATTAGACCAAATGGTGTTTGTAGTTATTAGACCAAATGGTAGTAGACAAAATGGGCATTAGGCTAGATGGGCATTAAACCAAATGGATATTAGACATTCTGGTTGTTAGATAAATTGGATGTTAGAATAAATGGTTATTAGACAAATTGGTATTAGACAATAAGGGCTTAGATGAATTGAAGTTAGACGAAAGGCTATTAGACCAAATGGGATTAGACCAAATGGCAATAAACCAGGAGAGTACGTTTCACTGTTCTGGTCACGACCTTAGTGTATAGAATCTGCGCAAACACAAATTGACTGGGTAATAGGAATATTTCTGGGATTTAATGGCAGGTGTATGTGTAATGTTCTCCAGCAAGTAGCACAGGTCTTTGATCCAATGGATTGAATTTAAGGCGATTAAGATGACTAAGGTGTTGAACAGATTATCTTTTGAAGTAGCAGTCGAACCATCTCCTCTTTTCTCCTCTTCTCTGCTTTGACAAAGACTACCATTTTTAGAAATATTACAACCACTAATCGAATGCCGGGCTGTAGTATTTAATAAAAGGGCAAAACTAAACTTTCAAATGCTTAATTCTCACCAGAGATTTCTATCAAGACTAGGAAAGTGGTATATAGTGAATTTGACCCCTTCAACAACTGCGCCAATAGTAGTAGGGTTATAAGTCAGAATCCCATTCCAGAAGTTTGGGGAAGAAGGTTTGAAGATGTTTTTCTATAGTTTGAAGGGTGCTGAATCAGAATTTTTGGGTCCAACCTCTGGGAAATGTAAAATAAGGGGGTAAAATTAGTACAGGGGTAAATTTGAAATCACGTCAAATTGCGTTTAAATGTATACCTAGACAAACTATACCTTTTCTTAATCCTTATAATGAGTCAAATACATCGGTGTATATTTAAAAACAATTTGACTTGATTTCAAATTTACCCATGTACTAATTTTACCCCTTTATTTTAGAAAGTTCCCCACATTTCCCAGAGGTTGGGCCCAAGAATTCTGATTCAGCACTCTTCCAACTATAGAAAAACATATTCAAACCTTCTTCCCCAAACTTCTACAAGGGAATTCTGATTTATAACCCTACTACAATTCTTACCGAAGTATCAGGAGCAGCCCGTATTTTCCTTGACTTCACAATTGCGTTCCAGTCGCTCACTTCCTCCACATAAACTGTTAGTAGCACATCAGATCCTTGTAGGCCATCGAGATTCTCCACGGATATTTTGTACTTATACAAATCCGACAGCAGTGGTCCCACTGTTTCTTTCAGGAAAATGCCACCAGATAGGGAATTTATGCCTAAGCTGGGTGCGGATTTGTCCATCGATTGCAAATAGTAACGAACAGCGGCAAAAGTGTTTAAATATTATAAAAGATTGTTAGAATGTCCAGCTTGCCTACCGTGATAAGTGTCGCGGTTGCCTGACGGAGTATCCGTGAATGAGTTCGTTGTCACTACCGTCTCTGTAACTACGCCGTTAAGGGTTTGATCACCTTACCGTTTGTCGGTTGATTCAGGAACGCACACCCATACGTTACTAAGGTTATCAGACTGGTTACATCGTCATTCAGGGCTCCTGAAATAAAACAAGTATGTTTGTGATTCAACGGTATGACGAGACAAGAACAGTGACCGCTAAATCAGAGAATGTCTTTTCGACCAAGCAATGTCAAAAGGCAAAAAAATCAACCTTGGGTGTTAGTGGACCTTCGGAAAACGAACGTCATCCCAATCCAAAATGACAAGATGCGTGTAAGTCAAGGTCCACGATATTGGATAATTGCAATACACAGATTCCATGATTTCTTGCACAACCCTGAGTTGTGTCTCACACCATTTACGCTCCCATAGCATTCTCTACTGTCTCGGTCACAAGCGCCGCTATCCGTATCCGCATTCGCTAATTGGTCGGCTATTCTTAGACATGCGCCACGTCATGGGACTCACAGCAGCCAATCGCTTGTGTTAAAGGCTGGAACAAGGAATGAAAAAACCGGTTTTGCGGGTACCTGGATATCGCAAAAATCGACGACGAATCAGGTTGATCAATCTGATTTTAGAAACGGGTTCCTCACAAAAACACCCATTAGCTCACTAGTTTTTGAGCGCTGGGGTGTGGCCATTGACTGACAGCAGCAATGCGATTAATTGAGCCAGATGATTAATGGTTAAGAAAAATGCTTGTATGAATCGTATTTTCACGTTTTTTATTCGTTCTTTTTTTCAAAGATAAACCATATTTTATAAAACTAGTCAGCTAACTAGGACAATTTAGTTAGGAATATTTGATGCGTAAATCGTTACGATAGGCCAAAAGTATTTGCGCAATCTCTAGTGTACCGCAATGTACAATAAAATCCGAATCAACGCTATCTGACACCGTGGGACGATGGAGTTCCCACGCTCAGCCGATTATGATGTGGTGTGGAATACTCCCTGCGCCGTGTAAGATTGTCCAAGGTTTGCCAGAAGATTCAACAATGGCCGGCGCTGTTGAAAAGCACGACACGTAAATGGGGTGGGTAGTCAGTGTTTTCATGAGAAAGGCATATTGAGCATGCAAACAGCGCACTCACCATTGCATGCATCAAGTATGCATTTCTTTAGGTAGACGTTTCAAAAAGTCCTATGGATCAACAGCGCACGACGCGGATATCAAATTGTAATACCCATTTGCATGTTTGGGACTTCTATATAAACGTCTACCTTTCTTAGCGTAGCTATGGAGTTGGAACTACTAGTTGATGTTTTATATGTAAGTCTATGTATGAAACGTTCCGCTTAACATTGTGATATGTTTCAAATACCGAGAGCAAATAGAATAATCCCTTTAATAAGGATCTGAGTTCTGAAGATGATCTGATATCCAATAAGTTATACAGATACATGTCTTTTCTTTTTCAACAGAAAAAATCCTATGCGAAACATTGACTTTAGTGTGAATTGGCTCGTTTTCTCCGGTCGATCGAAGGGACCTGCCAAATCAGCCATTTTAAGCTATTACCCCTATTATTTGCATTACCCCAAAAGGGGACAGTAGCCGAACCATAATGGCCCCAAATGTGTGTGAATTCTCATGGAATACGTAGCATCGGTTTTTTCTTGGTGATCAACGCCAAAAGCCATCACCAGGCTATACAGATTTCCATTCGACAAATGCTGTTAAGTTGCTGGATCTGCAAGTCGGACTTTGGCGGTAAGGTCCGTTGTACGTTTGAAGGTACGTATTATCCAAACGTAAATTTTTTTTTGGGTGAGGGGTTGAACAAACGGGTATGATCAAGGGGGTTTTGACCGTCCAGTGCCGCCAACGGTTGCCGGAAATGGCTATCAGGAAACAATCAATGAGAATAATATTAATATATTATAATAATCAAAATGCCATTCTAGCATTTCTCAATATTTTAATATCAATAAATTTGAAAAAAAAGGAAACAATGGTGCTCATTAGGTGTGTTCTTTTGATCTTGATTTTGAATAGTCTTCCAAATAAGACACCACATTCAAATGGCGATGCATTATGGTGATGTACCAACACGGTTACATGTCGATTAAAGTCACAGGCTCACTTTAATTATGACAATTTTTATTTGAAAAACTAGATGTGCATATCCGGCCTCTATTAATGACATTCACATCGACACCTTTTATGACAATTGAATATGAATTGATATGATTTTATGTCGGATATTGAAATTTTCGTCAAACAGGCCCAACGTGAATGCCTTTACAAATACTACAAAGAGATCAATTCCATTAGTTTTCAGATACGTTAGAGTAAACCTTTATCTACGATCGACAAAGAGACACACTTTCAGGCAGACAGACAGATTAGAAGAAAGACAGTATGATATCTTACCTCAATGACCGGCTTACTTCAAATCCTAAGCTGCCCCTCCTACCCATAATTCTCGATACCATGATAGTGCTCAGTCCCTACACTGACCCAATACATTTCTCATCAACGATTGTGTGTCGTTCGACGACAGTACGTCGAAGGGTCACCTTAATGGCATCGTTTATGCTACTGCGCTACCACCGCGCGAATTAGTACGGTGCCGATGGATTATGGTGAGTCGGCATGATCAAGAAAATTGTGACATAGAATGCATTCTGTTGTCTCGTCTGTGTGTGCGTGTGTTTATCATTGCGGGATAAGTCTCGTGTTATGAAATTATTTATTTTTTGTTATTACTGTATGAACATATAACCCATGGACACCAACGATGTGTCGTCTTTCAGAGTTCCAAGACTAATGTCGGTTATTCCTAATAGGAACATTTATCCATCAATGCTTCAATTGGATTGCAACAAGTAAATATTATTGGGATCACGCAAAGTTTGATGACAGCATATACAGCGCGTTGAGGGATTTTTGGCAGGGTCCCCGGGATAAATACTTAAGCTAGATATCAGCGACAGTGGTATGAGGCACAAATGATCAGATCAGTTGTCAGTTCCTAAATTTTATATCAGTCGGCAATCTTTTGTGATTTAGGAAAGATTACTACAACAACCTGAATGACTTAAAAGAAAAACATCAATACAATGAACAAACGATACTATCTCTTTAAAAATTAGTTCATATAAAGCATACTTAAATATGTAGTATATTTAAACTGGCACTTACTAAGTTTTATCACTGCTGTGATGATGGAAGGTCAAATAAATTGATTGAATTGAGTTGAGTTGAATGATAAATGAATAGATCATTACATAGCCAATTTGATATGATTGATAGACGACTGCTCATGGAAAAACAGTCGTCACCGGACGACTACAGCCTTGGGGTATTCGCTCGCAAGAAACAAGGCCAATACCCTAAATATTTATAGAAAAATATAACCTGCCGTCTCTAAGAGGAAATTTGATCTGACAACCTATAAGGTGTTAAAAATGAACAATCCAAACGATCATGATTATCTCAGACAAAAAATCGGAATGAATTCAGTCCGTCTACAACCACAACCTTCAACATGCCGCTTATTCGGACTGCTGTCGAATTCATGAGGGATGTGAAACATACAAAAATTCGTTCCAAAAATTAATCTCCGGGACCTGAAGACTGAATTACCGGGTTTAAAATTAAAAACCACCCGTAAAAACAAAACCCAGACTAAGAAGGATTTTTTAATCACAAAAACACGATGGAAAAAATTCCCCCGAAGGGAAGTTCAAAACTCTACCAACAGTTAAGCGCAAAAACATCTGCGTCATTACAGGATGATTCCAAATGGCGAAAGAAATAGGAAGTGGAAAGGGTTGGGCGTTTCTCTTTAGGGCTTAGGGTTGGCGGGCCCCGATATAGGTATCGGTTTGTAATTTGGAAGGATCACATTCACTAGGAGCGGACTGCAAATCCTAGTAAGATCACCATCAGGTTAAGTATTAAATCGTAAGGATAACCCATCTGTTACTTACAGTGACCGTAATTTCAGAGTTATAATCAGACCTTTAAAGGGGGTGGTCCGATTTGTATATTTAAAGTTTTGATATTGATAGAAGGGCCTTCACCCCAAGACCTCCATCTTTAAAGTTTCGCCACTGCATATTTTAAACACCCAAATGACTGTGAGAGCTTTTTAAACACGTGGATTTTATAAGCCCCATGAAGAGTACTTTGTAAAATTATATGGTCGACCAAAAAAAAAGAAAAAACGCGGGGCACATTTTCACTTAACTTCCCAAATAAACATCTTTAGCCCTACGATTTTCACAGGTAACTCAGAAGAATAGTGCTTCTTCCAGAACAAATTTGACCACTTCCGGTAAACTCTGGGGTACAGACAGCGAACAAGGCTATTAGCGATGTCGACTACGGCCATATAAGCAAATGATATTCTCTTGTAGTCTATAACCTATTTCGTTTTTCAATCAAATCATTTAGGTACTAAATATTTGCTTGTGCAAAAATTTTATATCAAACCTCTTTTTTTAACATAAGTGACTCCTGCCAGTCACATACACCGTCTCACCAACCAGTCTGAGGTATCACATTTGCTAGTAGGAATGACAGCATACACCTACACGCACACTTATAAGTTCAAGAGGTATAATTCATCAATGTCCTCTTCACAGGCTTTGAAGTACCCAGCGGCACGCATACATGCACAGGTGAATGTAACTTTCTCTCTCTGCATGTAAATTTTGTATCTGAATACACGCGTGCATGTTCATGAAAATTCAAACTTGTGAATCCAATAAAAGATACAATTTTAGATTTATGCAAAATAGAAGGTAATTGGATAGTTGAAGTGAATATCAAATTGGTCGACGGCAAAGCCAAAGTCTGTACCCGACTCTGATATTGAATGTTAGTAGCATTCAGTTATTCACATGTGTACATAGCCTGTGCAAGTAACTTCATGCATGTAAATTTGCAAAGTTACATTGCACCAGTGCATGTAATTCTAAAATGGATGTGTTGGGAAAAAAAAACAGCCTTGCATCTTCAATGTCCAATATTTCCATGATAGTTTACCCAAGATTTACCACAGAAAATTTGAGAAAATCATTCAAAAATATTGCCGAAAAGGATTTGTTCCCAGTCATCAAGGACGAGGGCACTAGCAAATCCTGTATAGTAATCTGAACTGAACCTCCACGACTCGAACGAACTTCATAACTAGAAAACAAGAATTTGCGGTTCTATCGTTACACACACACTTAAAACACACCCTAAATTCTTGTCCTCCCATCGGGAATGTTGTGTTTTTTTAAACCAAAGGATAATATGCCACTGGAATATTAGCCAAACAAGGTCACTTTGTGCTTAACCATCGAAGTAAATACCAAATGAACTAAAAAAAAAACAGCTAACAACACAGTAATTTGTCCGTTGTCTGATTGGGGTTGTTCTAGCACATCTGCCGTGAGTAACAGCTATATCATTGAGAGCAAACTTTAAGAAAATTTTGCGACAATACGAAAACATGTGTTGCCAGGGTAGCAACCCCTACTTGGCCGAACTTGTGCATCCTTTTTAATGGATTTGTCGCATCCAGAGTCTCGTGGGGCGGCTGTCATTTATGAGAACAAATGTTCCTCTCGAGCCTGTGGGTCAAGCCCCTAAAGCACAATTTGGGTCGCCTAATTAGTGCCACGCCACAGTACGTGATTTGAATAAACTTAAATGATGGTTTTCATCATTTATGACCCAGAGGGCAGATTTTTGCAATCGTTAGCCTTTTTACAAATATTTTCAGTTCAAACTCTGAGAATTAATCTTCAATGATATGACATGACCTATCAATAAGCTCAAGGGAATAGCCACCAAATGTAACCAAAAGGACAACTTAAATGGACTATTTGTTCACTATACTTGATTACCCACCAAATAGGCGGGGAGGGGCAGGGAATTATTCAGTTTCATTCCGTGTGTAAAGTAAACCATATACTACAGCGTTTTGCACAGAAGAATTCGCGAGGGGCGCATTGCCATGCCCACAATATACACCACTGCGTTCTCTTGCATGTCTTGCGGCCTACATTCCAGATACTGTTATGAGGCCCCGCCTATTTGGTGGTAATCAAGTATATCATAGAATTATCTACAGTATCATTACAGCATGCAAAATGAACATTGCTCTTATTACCAACAACTAGAATTTTGTCGTCTTGACTTTACACTCTCTAGTTCATAGAATATAATCCATAGGCTGCTTTCACACACTCGGTGATTACTCACCTATCAGTTGACATTTAGGTTGACCATTTTGGTGACAACGACAATCCATCGATCCTGTCACCTTACCATCCAGTATGACAGCACAATGCTAAAATGGTCCGTTCAACCTATATGAGCTGGCCAGCCCAAAACAAAACAGAATTTCAGAAAATATCTTAAAAGCATGCGCGACCTTTCTGTCATTAGCCAAATCTCAAAGAAATGCAAATGAGGTACTTAATAGGCACATTTGTTGATGACAGACAACGGTGTATGACTTGTGTCCACACTATGCACATATACGTTTCATGAACAATCGGTCATTGCGTTCTGGTTGGAGAAAGGCGTATCTTTGGTCGCAGGAAAAAGAGACCACAACAAAACACACATCACACACTTTTTAAAATGGAGAGGATACTGCATCGGTCAAAGTGGAAAAAGCACAGGACGCATGATCATTAGACCATTTAAGATTGTGAGTGCGAGCTACAGGCGGTGTGAATGGACTTGGGACAATGTGTTTGTCCTCGTGTACGACACCACTCTACTTGTCTCAGTTCACCCATGGTTTTTGTAAATAGGGAGCTGCTGAAGGTAGTACTGTCCATTGTCATTATAATTGGCTGCTGAAAGATTTAGTGCTTACTAGTAAACAAAATTAAACCACTTTCTGTGTGTTTCTACGGAGCAGTGATTGTTTGCCGCGGGTAAATAACGAAAATACCGATATGCCGGGGTGACGGCTTCAGTAGAAAAACATTGACGGGTCACAAACTTTTGTCAACGTCTTTCCGAATTGCAGCCTCACCGTCATTCCACCTATTTGGGTCTCAAAATACCGGACACGACTGCAGGTAGAAAACATGCTGTGCACGGATTTGCCGCAAACACCGGAAATTGAAAGCTGATTGGGTCACTGTGCTCCCGCGGAGAAGAAGTGAAAGACTATCTACATGCTAATAAACAACAGTTTCAACAGTTAGCTTTAAATTATTTGCTTCTTCACATGTTTTAGGCCTTTGGTTATGTTAGGTATTCTAAAAAGGTTTTGATTGAGATATAACTTCGATATGAGTGCATGTTTATTGCATACTTTGATACCACAAATAGGCGGGGGGGGGGGGGGAAAATTATTTGGTTGTTATCGTTCCACGCATAAAGTAAACAAAAGTACTCAGCTATTTGCACGGAACGCGCGCGCCACGCACAAATATACGCACTGCTTCTCTTGCATTGTCTTGCGCCTACATTATTCATATCAGTTTGCACGTTATGAGGCAGCTATTGGGGTGGTAATCAAAGTAAGTAATTATAGCTACAGGCTACCTTTTCGAGATAACCCACATAGACCATAACGGAATGTTCAGAATCGAATACCTCAAAATGATCAAATCAACAACTAGTTTGAAATCCATTCAAACCCTGGTGTCGTAGGCCTACCCTAATGTTACAGAAGTCAATCGGATGATACAGGCACTCATGGGCAGTAGAAAGAAATACTTGGACGGGACCCTGGGGAACGGAGGAAACGTAAGTCTATTTACCATTCTGTATTTAGTCATCTTGTTTGTGACGCATGACCCCGATCAACCCAAATTCAGTGCACATGACCTGAAGCATCTTGATGTCACATGATAAAATACCGCTCACGGACGAAAAACACCACAATATAAGTTTTTTACCTCAGTAGAAGCTGCCATGTAACGGTTCAAAATGGCCATGAAAAATGCGGACGGAAAATAGAGGGCGATAAATTACGGTGATGCCTTATCTCAGTAGAAACAAGCAGTTTGAGACTTAATTTATAGGGTCATGCGCCAGCGTTGGGGGGAAAATGTGTTACATCCTTGAAACTACAAAATATTAACGTTTCACACTAAAATGAGAATAAGTCTCCAATTGTTTTCAGATAAATAAAAAAAATGTTGTAAAATATTTTGAAAATGTAACACTACACCTTTCCTATACACCAACTCATGGTGCATGACCATAAGGCTCTGACTCATAAAATCTTATAGATACATTTATTATATTTCAGCATTCCAAAACATTCTTATTTAACTAAACCAATTCCCCTGATGACTCTTGCAGACTAAAGAACCAGCAGGCACTAATCGACAAAAAAAACAGAAAGAAATCACTAAAGCCCAGCAAGAACACATTGCCCCCTCATGCTGGCAAATGCTGCTGGCCTGAGCATCAAATTGACACTCTATAAGGGCATTGGCAGTCAGGGTTCTTGAGGGGGAAATACCCAGCCAACAATCATCATCGGCAATCCACATTTTTTTAATCTCCTGAGCTGAGGGGTAAACACCCGCCAGCACCATCAGCATTTGGTTTTATTTTCCCCTGTATTTTTGTTGTTTCTTTTGGGCATAGCAGTTATGTATTGTGGGATTAGGGCGTGCTCACAGGTTTTGCCCAGCCAGAACTCAAGGGAATTGTGTTAGGTTTAGGTGAAGATTTAGGGTTTTTTTTTAAATGGTTTTTTAAAAATCTTGCTCTCTGAGAGGATGTTGCCCAGGTGCATACCTAGGAACTAAATTTTGCGATTTTAAGAGAAGAAATGCCCCAGTCGAGCATGCATACGCTCTCAAATTTGGTGACTTACTGAGAGGAAAATGGCACTAGTCGGCACGCCTCAAGTCAGTATCCTGTGTGGGGTAATGCCAAGTAGGCAGTTATCAGCACTGGTCTTTTACTAAATGTTCAGTCAGCCCTGATCGTCACAAAAAAGGGACCTAAGTGACTGAATAAGTGCAGGTTTCTGCGACGGGGTTTATAATGTTAAAGGTAAAAAGAAGATACAAACCAAAACCTGATACTAAAATGATGCAAGCAACTAATTCTATTTAAATTAAATCATAAAAAGATTAAGTAGTAAAATAAAGTAACAATGTGTGATCAAAATATAAGTAAGGCAGTGTTCCCACTGTAAACATGTGTGCTCGGACCCAGGTCTTGGAGTCCACATTGAAGTGGGCTCAGCCCACATTGATTTTGCGTTCTCATTGTCGCGATATAGTACTCCATCTGTGCCAAACGCCGACTGTAGTTCGGCCCACTTACCGGATGTTGTTCCTTACATCCGTCCAATAATTATTTTGCAAAAAAAATTGATCTCTGCTCTGTCCTCCTGTTGAACTGAATGGAAAACAAAAAGGATCTCTGATGAAAAATTGTTGATGTAAAACATGTTGACTGCGAACATCGTCTACTAGGCTTTCATTTCTGATCATTTGATAAAATCTGCGTGTGCGCGTGACCGTATCCATGTTGAGATTCATCGTTAAAAACCGTAAGTCTATTGTTACGTGTTATGGATGTCCGTCAGCACGCTGTTTTCACCGCTTGCCTTTATCGCAAACAAATCTCAAGTATCGTGTTTTATCAAATGAGAAACAATCAGGAAGAATGAAAATATGGATTTTTGTTTGTGATAAGTTCGTCCTTGCGCCCCGGGATCTCAAGTATCGTGTTTCATACAAAATAGAGAAACTAATCAGGAAAACCGCAAAGCAAAAATATGGATTGTGTTTGTGATATAATTTCGTCTTGCTCCCCGGGCCTGCTCACAGCCAAGGCAGAGTGGTTTCCGCGGTGATAGGTGAGCAGGGCAAAATTCGATGTCAAACGCGTTCCCACTGTGAATTTGGTACCACGTCCTAGTCCCAGAGACTACCTACCTGAGGTGGTCTCGGACACGAATCGGATTAGGTCCGAGTCCACTTAAAACCGCGTTCCCACTAGCAAGGAAGTGGGCTCGATGTAGCATGGAGTACGCAAGTCCTGGTACCAAACCCCATAGTGGGAAAACGCCCTAAAAAATTCACATTTAAATCAAAATACATGAATACATCAGTCCTGTTGATTTGCACAAATCAACTAAACTTCTTGTCCCTGGAGCCCACGAAAATGAATTAAATAATATGGGACCCAAGGAGACCCACATGTGTATTTCAAGTAGAAATATTCTGGAACAATATTGTGAGTGATGATGAGAAGCCTTGGTTTGCAATTGATTACTGCCATGGTGAGCGTTTTCAAAGATCTTTGAATTTTACTTCGATACTATCAAGCTTTGATTACTAGGATTATGCTTACCATTTCTTTAAAGGATGGAAGTACTCACAGCCAGAATTCTTTCGCTGGAAGTGGACCTGCAAAGCTATGAAATGACTATACTCGGGGACGAAAACCCTTTTTTAAGAGCACGTACTCTGGTTGCAAAGGGGCAGAGCTATCAGCGGCGTATGGTGTGGTCGGTGACCCAGTCCCAGCAGATCACTTCGGTTGCCAATCAGAGGCAAGTACGTTCTTTCCACAGTAAACACGCAGAGAACTGGGAGTAGTACTATGCTCATCAAGGGTTTATGTCCCCGACTAATACCTACACTAGGGTACACATTAGATGTAACCATTTGCAGACCAGGATTCCTTGCTTTTTCGTGATATAGATGAAGAGTACACATCCAGCAGTTTTCCACATTGTTGCAATTGTGTAGTTGCTTTGACCATTAATGCAGCATTGACATTCCTCATCTCTATTTTGTTTCAATATTTTGGCAACCCCTCTTAAAAGTACCCTTTATTGCACATCACTGATCACTGCTGGTTTGGTCGGTTTTTTTTTAAATGAGTTATATTAAAATGTGGAAAAGTAACATAAATGCAAACTTTAATCCACCAATAACAATTTTGACCCTAATTTGACTCCTTACATGATCCTTAACCTCAAGTTTCTAATTTACATACATGTATGGTACCATTCCCCTAATCAATCATTATGTTGCCAAGTTGGTTTGAATTAATTGACTTTCTTAAAAATGGAAATTTGACCCTCATTACAAAACTTAAACCAACAAACGGACAGGCATAATCTTCATTGATAGAGTAGCATTGCTAATATTTATTATATAGGGGTTGGTAGGTTAGCAGGTATGTCAAGGTACGTATAATAATGGGTGATTAGGAAAACCAATTGCGATCCTGCACCTACTTCATCACAAAATTGATCAGTATTTAGTGTTGAAGTGGCTGTGCCTCTGATCAGCTCAGAGTTGCGGAAGTAACCTTTGGTGCATATTTTTCGACTTGTTTCTTTGTTGAACTTCCTGACCTTAAGTACGTTTCCATTGTTTCTAAAAAAATTCAAAATGACTATAGAATTTGTGCACCATATCGGCAGATTATCCCTAATCAGACCGAGAGGGCACTCATAAGGCATTGTAGCTCCTTAGCACTTAGTGAAAATTGTAAAAAAATATTAATGCATTTCCATGCTTTGTCAGGTATTTAACACCTCAGAAGTCTAGTCTTGTTGGTTGCATTTTAAATGCCTTTGCTGGTTTAAGGGGGTTGGGTTTTTTCCACATTTGCCTCTAAATGACTTTCACGCATTGTAAACAGTGGGAACAGGTAAATCAACTGAGACAACAGGAAAGGCATGTCTGCCTTTGAGTGCCTACAGCACATTTAGTGTTTCCATTCAAATTGCCTTTGAGTGCCTACTTGGCATTTAGTCCATACAAGAAGGTAGGAAGTACAGGTGAATAACTGCCCACAGTGTAAAATTTGTGCAACAGATTACAAGTTGAAACATGATCGCAGCCCAAACGAATAATATAAATCTTTCTATAGGTAGTAAATTTAGCCACTTCAGAAAGTAATCCTACTGGTATTCTTCTCTAAGGCACACACAGCAGGCTTAATGCATGCAAACTCAAATCCTGTGGTCTCTCCATTGCATCTCCCTGATGGTCTAATATCATGATTAAATTATAGCTTATTACATTGGGAAATTCCTGTTAAGCTTTTGGTTAAATAATTGCTTTAATTAATTATCACTCGCTTTGGGGAGGTACTTCCCCGTAGCAAAATTTTAAAGTTGTAAACAAATTATTCGGAGGAGGAAGGGAATTTATTAAATTTTAAACATGAAAAACCATATCTACAATTTCAAATTTCCAAATAAAAAAAAACCGCAATATTAAAATTAAAATTTGAATTTACAAAGGAGGGAAAAGAAGGTTATTTAAATACATGGCTATGGTTATTGCTGACAGTAGTAATAATGGGCGCTTGCCAAACAGGGGTGCCCTGGCGATGGTTGTGTACCACGTATTGAATATCCAGCGTCCACTTAAGTTAGCGCTTGTCACATGTTTTATTACTACAGCGACCTTAGTGATGGTCAGATTGTTATCGGAGATTTATTGGAGATATTAGTTCAAGTTTATGAGATGTGGACATTCCAAAATCATACGTTCTAAATTAATTATTTGTAGGTCGTTGTTTGAAATTAGTGCTCATGTGGACTAGACCAGAGATGGATGTTGGAGGACCTTGAACAACATTAAAATGAATGCCTAATCTGTCATTTCCTAAAGTTTTAAAGGGGGGAAATAAAACTCTATTATTTTCTAATACATTTAGATGGTTTTTTTTTTTTTTTTTTTTTTGAATTGGCCTTTTGAATTTTCATTGCTAGTGACAACCACAGGGGAGGGAACAAATTTCTGGTTTTATCTAGTTCTACCCCAGAAGTAAAATTTATTGTAATGTAATTTTTTTTTTTTTTTTTTTAATGTTTTTTATAATAAAATAACATTTGTACAAAAAATAAATTGTAAAATTTGTTATTGTCTGGGCATTAGCCTGCTTTTGGAGTAAAAAAAGCCTAATAGAAAGCAGTCCTTACTTAGGGATGACGGGAGGAATGGGATAATTTCAACCTTTCTGCCGAAAAAATTTTGCATTCTCTGACTTCTCATTGAAAGTTCATGTTGACCCCTATGTCCTTGATGATAAAATTCCATTATTTCCCCGCCATCCCTTACAATTTTTTTTTTCATATTCCCCTTCAAATTCTCTCCCCCACCCCAGGAGTAAATAATGGCCCCTCCCTTTAGGCATTTTTATAGAACGATCATCCAGCCATTTACCAATTTCCCTGGTAAATTTAGTTACAATTAGTGAAGCTAGGGTTAATTTTCATTAGAGCAAGCATTTGGCAAAATAGCAAACTCCAGCAACCCATTTGAAGGGAATTTTACCAGTTAGAAATTACTCATGGATCATTGTGGGTTGATGAACTGCATTCAAAAACAGGGGACTGTGAGATATTGTCCTTGGTAACTTTCAAGATGCATCCAAGTTCTCGAAACATCGACTGCATCTCCTAAGATGAACTTTTGTAAGGTTTTTGTAAGATTACATAAGGAACATCTGCTGAAAAAAAGCAGGGAGTAAAATTGCAAATGCACTGATGCATGAAGTGAGAAGAGATTCTACTCTTCTAAACAATAACCAGTGTCCACCATGTTGGATTTAAGTGGCCCGGCCCATCTTTGGGGAAACTACAGGAACTGAATGTTTAAAGGGATTAGCAGCGATTTGCTAATCCGAAAACAATAAAAATTACTAGAACATCGAAAAAATCATCAAAAATTAATATGTTTTTATTATTTTGTTACTGGCATGGATATGCGAACATAACCTGCAAGTGGTCAGTGATAATCCGGTATTAAAGACAAGCAGTTACTTTTATCCGCATTCTTGTAATTCTATACGTGCAAGATCAAAATTACGAATTGAGATCCAAAAAGCCGTTCCCGCTGTAATCACAGTTTCAGCGTGATATTGTGCACCATGATCAATGCAGTTTGACCTCAAACACAAAACATATGATCTTTGGTTATTTTGTACTGGTGTTAAACTCGCAAATCAGATTTTTGAGATGCCGTCACTGTATGTCTATTTGCGGGAGACGGAATGACAAATATCCTCAAATTACTTCATTTTTTTTCACTATTTGGTTGTTTGTTTCACATTAAAGCAGGTTTTTAGTTATAAGAATTGTAAACAATTCTTTCCCTGATTTATAAGTTAAAAAAAGGCCATGTTCCACATTGTTCGATTTTCTCGCATATCGCTGCTAATCCCTTTAAGAGGAGCACTGGCTAGAGCAGTTGTGGGAGCACTTGTGATCGTGGAAAAAGCGCAGGGAATTGTGATCATTAAGGACCGTTGTGTGAACCATTGAATGATTGAAATGGTGAGTTTGAGAAACCACTGTGGTTCAATGTCTTTGGTCCCTGAGCAAGATACTTAATCTCAATTGCATCGTCTCACCCCAAGCGAAATCTGGGGAGCTGTTATGGGGAATATTACAATCCAAGTGTTGATATAGGCACATGCAACTTGTAGGCATGTCTTTGAGCTGACTGAGATTGAAGCGAAATGATTGTGATGATTCCTGAAGGCGGCAATATAAATAATTGGCAATAGACAGCGTTTGAGCCTATTTAAAGGGATCAAGTGCTACATGTGTCTGTTAAAAACTTGCTTATTATAAGTGATAGCTCCTTATGTACTTGTATAGTAGGAGAGGAGAGTGATTTGAAGATCCCCTTGGGAATCTGCCTCTATTCTTTGGCTATGCAATGGAAACCACTAAGATAAGCCCACCAATGTGACCAGGAGAGCATTTACTAACAACACCAGCTCGTTTTTAAATCCAGTCCCATTTGAACCATGGAATAAATCACCATCATCATCACTTGTAAACTCAAAATGTCCACCTAACTCTTGAAAAAATCATGCTTCGGTAGTCCACATTGACCAATAAAAAAAGGCACTCCAGTTCACATACTCCCACATGAGGCCCTAGTTAGGACACATGCTATTATTGGTCTCCAGTGCAATGCTGAAAAAAGACCACTGGACATGGTAGTTTACGTAACATGACCCATAGGACACACTTTAAATTCAATAATGGAACAAGGCGGTTCTCGAACCACAAAGATCCCCCGACAGGCGCGATAGTAAATGGAGCAAAATAATGAATCACATGTAGAATTGTGATGGAAATAATTGGTTTTATATACTTCATAATTTAAATTTCAAGATGTTTATGGTCTGAAACTCTATCACGTGATTATAAATAGTTCAACTATGTGGCGAGAAAATCGCCGCCATCCGTAAATAGTACCCCTAAGCCATGCCCACCCTTAAATAGTTCATTTTCAGAATACATTTACGGCGCAGAGGTTACTATTACGGCGCTTATTCGCGTAACGTTTACTGCGATCGAGTCGTTAGCGGAGTCTGCATTTGGATAGTAGATTTCATGCTTACTACCACATAGTCACAGAGATGCCTTGTTTGACGTGAAATTTATGAATGGGAAAATGCAAAAATTTACTAATGAAGTATATAAAGCAATATAGACTGAATCTATTCGAGTCTCTGGCTTAAACTAGGTTCCTCGGCGACTACATTAATGCTATTTGCTCGGGCTGCGCCCCTAAACAAAATAGCACTTAGTAGTCATCTCGGACCCATAGTTTTAACCAGAGCCTCTCATGTAGTATATTTGGTATACTGAAAACACCGATGGCTGCTGCCATAGCAGTGCAATTTGACGGTATCAAATATTGACCATACAACTATTTGTAGTTATTTGACCTTAGAGGACCCTACTGACTTTAAATGACGTCAAAATTTTCGGCAATGACTGCTTACTACACCCATCAGTTTTCATGGACCATAATACCATGTGTATGGATTTGACCTTGACTGACCCCACAGGACCTTGAAATGACCAAAAAATTGTTGGGAACCTGAATGTTGACCACACCATCAAGTTTCATCATCCTCCCCACATGATTAATGATTTGACCTTGGATTGACCCCCGAATGAACTTGAAATGACCATCAAATTTTTCGGCACTGAATGTTGACCACACCCACACCAAGTTTCATCATCCTCCCACAATTGACAAGGATTAAAGCAATTTATTCAATTTGACCTTGAAGGGACCCCGATGGACCCTTGAATTGAACCTTAATATTTTTGGCACATTGAATGTTGATCACACTCACCAACTTTCATCATCTGCCTGACCACAATTGCCAAGGGTTATAACAATTTAATCCCAGTTTTTTACCAAAATTGACCCTATTTTGACCATATTGACCTGGAAACCCATGCCACACCTCCGAACTCATCCCCGCCTTCTTGGGCGACATCATGGTGTGAAGCTGGACACCATATTGCTTAGATCAAAAGATAATCGTGCTTACATACAAGGCTTATAACAACCCTCTTTTTGAGACCAAATTGACCTATTTTGACATATTTGGACCTTTGACCTATGTCACAGTGACCCACTTATATCCCAGCCAACACCTACTTGAGATGTATCTATGGGGTACCAATTTTAAAACATGTGCTTTTATTCTGTGAAGGGTTTCCGAATTTTTTCCATAAGTATGTCAGACCAACTCCCACTCCCCACTGACACAGTAACATGTAACTGCAAGCACTGAACTTGAAGCAAGTGCTGTGTCAACAACTGGATCGAATCCCTGGGTTTCCGATTGTCACCCATGGAGACCAGTTAAAGCACACATGTCCACACGGCCCATAATAAGTTGGTTTGTTTACATCATGCTTTGATTGCCTCAAAAAATAGTAAATATGAGTGAAACTGACCTTAAATCACTTTTTAAAGTTTTAGTTTTTTTTTTTTTTTTTTTTTAATTTTTCTTTTTTTATATAATTTTTTAGTTTCATAAAAATCAAGGAAAGAGGTTTTGTTTTTTTAAAATCTTAAAAATCATCACAATTATACATCATAAATAAGCAGCACTGCCATCATGCCCATAGGGGGTGTTGAGTGTCTTTGGAAAAGCTATAATATAGTAAGGTGTGAAATGAACATGCATGAGTCCATTATCTGCTCAATTCAATGTCCTAATATGTTATTTGTCCCAGAAATTATATCTTTGTATTCTGAATAGTGCTACTGTAGTAAATTTGTAAAAGTAACATTGAATGATGTCAACAAAACATTCTGCTATGCAATCCTAATGTCCTTGTGTGTCTGATGGTTTTTAATACTTGCGCAAAAGCTGATGTCACACATTTGATGGGTGAGTGTCATACTTAAAGTTCTTTTTCAGATGTATGGGGCCAACACTATACTCTTTTTTTAGCCTCTTCATACTATATGTTAACCTCACAGTTGTGACTTCAAAATAAACCAACTCTGCACACCCAACTCTTAAATGTTGACCTTCACTCTGTTTCGACCTTGTATTGTGAAGTGTGGGCATACACTGTTGTAACCCACACTTTGCCAGATGCTCCCAATTTGGAGTGTCATTACATCCACAAGTTAGGTTTCCCCTTAAATACAAATCCATCATTTTTTTGTGGGCAAAGAGGATTTTTAATTGCCAAAAAATTGGAAAATTATCTTACTCTGTAGGTTATAATAAGTGGGAAAAGAAACACGATGTGACATCTGTCGAATTTCCAATGGAATTATAAAAAGGGTGAGTTATTACTTTTCATATAAAGGATGTTTTAATAAGAAAAAAAGGTGGGTTAAAATTAAAAACTGGTGGGTTAAAATTAATAAAAGGGTGGTTTCTGTAATAAAATGCAAATTACTAACTGTGTTATCATGTTTGACATGATGCTCCCAATTTGAAAATAAAAGAGTGTCATAACATCCAACCAGTTAGGTTCTCCTTGAAATACAAATTACAGACATTTTTTGTGGCAAAGCGGATTTTAATTGACAAAAAATGGGAAATTATCTTACTCTGTAGGTTATCTACACATAAGTGGTAAAAAGAAGCAATGGTGTACGCTTGTATAATTTCCAATGAATTATAAAAGGGGGGTTATTACTTTTTAATGACTATAACGGGTGTTTTCATAAAAAGGTAGGTTAAAAATAAAAGGGTAGGTTTACTGCTCATTCAAATGCTACAAAGCTTTTTTTAATTATTATGCAAATATGGCAAATAATTATGCAAAATTCCCTGATGGCTACAAACTAAGTGAACTTGATGCATTGACTTTTCGTGCTACAAAATATTACTAATCCAAATCTAATAGCTGGACACTTTCATGGATGTAACATCACATGCACGTGGTTCGTCTATTATTCACGGTTGCTCTTATTTTCCTTTATACGCTGAATATTTGCCAACATATTGCATTTTCCCAAGTGCAAGGTCACTGGGTAGCCAAAGGTTCAAGGTGCGAAGCACCAAGCCAGAGCCATGCAGGGTAAGTTATGGTTCCAGTCGAGCTAGCCCATGTTGCCCGCTCCACATGCCAACTAGATACACATCCCTGACATACAATTTCTGTTTCTACAAGCGTAGCCAGGCGAGCTATGTCAGGTTTTAAAGTGGCAGCCTATACTTTACTCAGTCGCACATGATAATCTCACTCCAAAGCTAGGCGGATCCTTGCTCGTGTTTCATTTCTGTAATTTAATTGGAATTAATTCCCCCTAATGCCACCAAACCAAAAAAAACCTCAAATCTTGTGAAGCAATTGAGATTTTTTGATGTTTAAGTAACTTTGCCTACACAATAGTTTGATATATTGTGAATTTGGGTATAGTACTCAAAACGCAAATCGCAAATTTTGCATATTTTGGTTAATAGTACTCAAAACCAAATCGCAAATTGTTGCATATTTTTGGTGTTTAGTACTGGTAAAGATACTTAGGGCGTTAGGGTTTTTTAATACCTCTGATGGTCCTACCCACTTACGCAAAGTGCCCAGTACAAATGACACACAATATAGCTCGTACTCATTGGGCACCAGTGTCGCTCGTATGTGTCATCACTACTAGAGCATCCTTGATTATCCAAATAATAACTGCCAATATATTTAAGAACTGAAACACACTCAAACAACTCCCTGCGAAGAAATTCTCACAATCACAAGAAAAATTTCTGAAACAATAAAACCCGGTGATTTGTACAAGGCGGTCTGACCGAGCTAAACTGCACACAGCTGTACGTGCTTTGGATCCGAATTACAAATAGTTCGCTATGATTTGTTTGGTCAAAACTTGTTACTTTTGTAGTTTATTTAAACGTTCGCTGGTGAAATATTCAGATTTTTTTTATTTTTTGCTTTTTTTAATTTTGTTATTTTGTTAAAATTTGAATTTGGTTGATTTCATGACTTGAGCATAACCTTTTTGTCTTTAATTTCATCTTTTAACATGATGGGCGATTCCCAGCCGTCATGACATTACCTGTGGACCAATTTTTCTCCTTTTAGTGGTTCTAGTTTAGGTTATTTTATAACTATGTTTTTGCGGTTGTTAATTGATTATTGTGCTGGGTTAAAAATTGTACCTCTCATCAATTTGTTTGTAGGAAGCAATTGCTAATTATTACGACAGTATGTTATGCAAATGAGCGTCATGTACATTACGCAGAAAAAACATGTTTTGCACACTATTAAAGTTCAACTCAACAACTCTCTGAATTTAGAGTTCATTTTAATTGCAAATCATATAGTTTTAATGGGTAGAGTTAACTCTACAAGAATATCAAAAGCCCAAATTGTAACAGTATCTTCCACAACTTGGGTAGCTCACTCATAAGAGCGTCATGGACATTACACTTTTTGCGTCTGGACCTTACTCTCCAAAAACTATATCCCTTCTAACTTTTTGCTTACATAAATGATGCTATTTTGTCCCTTGGCAATTTTATGGTAACAGTGTGATGAAATTACACTTCCTTAAAGAGTAAAAGTAGTAAATACCATTATAAATTATGACAAGCTTAGACACTACAAGCCAGTTTTTCTACGTCGCTGAGAATGAATGCTGGGATCGACAAAATAAGGAAAATAATAGTTGATAATTGTACAACTCATAACGACCCTGAAATTACAATAATAATCTTAATTTTCCTTAACTGACCAAAATAATTTCAGATGCTTGATCTCAAGGAAAGATTTTAAACAACAGGTTAAAAGAAACTTTCAAACTTATATTTGAAACAAAATTACTGAAATACTTTTAAACACTAGCGCTTGCACTAGGGTTATAGGAATGGACGGTATTGAGATATCAATTTCATGTGCGCCTTTTTTTTTTATCAGGGGCTACATTTCATAACTTTAGGTGATGAAATTTTGGTAGTGGGTAGAGTGAATCTGAGCCCAAAAGTTCAAAAAAGCAATCTAGTGATACTTTTGTGTATACATGTATAGCAAAAAGACAAATTACTATATTAATAGATAGTTCCATTGTCTGTTCCACAAACCATTTTATTTTATATTGTGATTAGTACCACTACTTGCCCAATTGCCTATAAAGAAAGTGTCGCTGTATCCCTTCGAGCAAATCTGAGTGTTGTTGGGAAGGAGATGGGGTGCTGGGAAAGGAGAATATGGGGTGTGTGGAGTTGGGAGGAGGAGAAGTGGTGTTCAGTGGTGAGAAGGGGAGAAAATTGGGGGTTGGAAAGGGGAAAATGTGTGGAATGGGAAAGGGGGAAATGTGTGAATTGGAAGGGGGATGTGTGCAATTGGGAAGGGGAATGAGTGAAGTGGGGAAGGGGTGAGTGAATTGGGAAGGGGGGATGGGGTGTTGGAAGGGAATATGGGTGCTGGGAAGGGGAGATGATGTGGGAAGGGGTGGTGTTAGAAAAGGGAAGAGAGATGGGTGTTGGAAGGGGAAGTTGTTGGGAAAGGGAGAGAGATGGGTATTGGGAAGGGGCGATGGGTATTGGGAAAAAAGTGGGCGGACGATGGTGTGGGAGTGAGATGGGTGTTGGGAAGGGTATGGTTTGGGAAGGGGTTGTGGGTGTTGGGACAGGAGATGTGGGTGTTGGAAGGGGATGCTTATTGCGTCTACCATCAAAACCGCAAGTTTGTTTCCCACAGTAACTGATGGGGTGTATGTGCAAGGCCAGGCTCTCATATCAATTAGAGAAAACGATACCATAAATCGGAACATGCACCTTAAAGACAACGCAGTACTTTTTATCCGTTTCCGTAATTTCTATACGGTGTGAATCAAATTCCCGACATGAGATCAAAAAAAGCCTTACCCTGTGAATATCACAGATTTTCAAAGCATGCTATTGTGCACTATGATCCAATACAGTTGGACCTCAAACACAAACCTTATTGCTCTTTTTTTATTCTGCACTGGTGTAAACCACAGTGTAGATTTGAGATGCCATAACTGTATCTGTTTGGCGGGACCGGTCTAACAAAATCCTCAAATACTTCAATATTTGTTCACTCTTTGGGGTTGTTTTCTACATTACAACAGATATGGAAATTGTACACACTTACCCCTGATTTATAAGTTAAACAATATGCATTCCACATTATTTTTTTATTCCTTGCATTATCCCGGCTAATCCAGGCATTGAATCCATGCATACAGCATTTTTTTTAAATACCGTGGGGAGTGGTGGAAGAGAGTCCCTAAAATGCTAAATACAATTACAATTGAGACTCCTATCATCATTACCACGATTCGTCATGCATTTATAATGCTCTGTCCTCCGCTTTTATCATTGTCTTTTAACATAGGCCGCTTGCATTATTTCAATTTAAACATGGCGACCTCAAAATCAAAATGATAAAATCTAAGTGAAAAACGATAAAGGTGGTACCAGAACACAAGTCGCCACACTGGCAGTGTGAAGATGAATCGGCTATTAACTCATCAGATCGTAGGTGCATCATTTGGACCTGAAACGATGAAAAAGCAAGGGTTTTTGAATCTGAGAAGAAAAAAAATAACGGATTCGTTATTGTAAGATTACATGGATCCGAATCCATGGGTTCCTACTGTAAGTCACCCTAGCTGACAACACACATTCGATGGGGTGTACTTGTAGATGAAAGTTGAAGCCCTGGCAGCCTGCAAACATTTGTTTTCCATTGCAAACTTTGTCACTAGCATCCCCCAAAAAACCCCCCAAAAAAAAAAAGACCCGCCCCCCCCCCCGATTTTTTAAAAAAAAAAAAAAGAAAAGAGCCCCCCCCCCGCAGACCCATTGCCATCAGGCTGGGGGGGGCCAATGCTTACACTTACTCTGAATCGGAGTCTGAAGAGTCTAGAGAAAATACACATTTCCTCATTTTCAATCATCGCCGGCATTGATGGCAATTGTTGCTCTAGCGACATCCAACTTCAAAAGCTCAGATAATTCTTACTAAATTAAAGAAACCAAAACTAATTCACCCACCAAACGACGAAACTTACCTGATGCTCTTCTTCGTTTTCTCCATGTTCATTATTAATTGTGTTCTTCGTCATGACAGACTTAGTTACTTGGAAGGATGCTGCTCGATAGTAATGGGATTCAAACCTCCATCTTTTCTGTGTTTTGGCAAAAGTGCTGAGCAAATTAAAAGCCCACTCCGATTACTCCTAAGTGAACAACGTCATCAGTGTGAAAATGTGCTTCTTGTAAAACTTAATTTCGACGAGCTACCGACGAATTGCCTGCAAGAAGGATAATTTTCGAGCCAACCTCAAGATGTTTCGATATCAACATCAACCTCTCTGCAAGGATGAGATCGACGAGTGCGACGACCTTTGACCTCGACGCTCGCTAGCGCGCTCGGCAGATCGATTTGAAATGATTTTAGAATGGATTACCATTTGCGCCAAGCAGCTACGGGAGCCCATCCCAATAAACCCAATGTAAAGAAATGTGGGAAAATCCCTGAATTTTGCCAATGAACAAGTATTGCTTCAAGGCCATGGGAAAAAACACACACAACACACACATGACTTGGACTTCAGTGCTCCCAATCACGTTTTTTTGATGGAAAACCCTCATGAAAAACAATAATTTGCAAAACCTTTTGAAAAAGTTGAATATTTGTTGTAAATAAAATGACGATAAAATGTAATCAGCTGATCCGTCGCGGCACCAGACGCTTTATTTCGGAGGGGGGGGGGGTAATGGGGGAATGGGAAAATTTTGGGGAGAGGGAAAGTTAAATTATGGGGTATCAAAAATTTGGAGATTGTTTTAACCAATTTTGCCAAAATCACTAATTTCAGTGGCGTAAACCAGACATTTGCAAAATGGGGGGGGGGGCTGAAGGGGTGCCAAGGCTTTTTGAGGGGGCATAATTTGTTTGAGTCCTCAATAGACAATGATACAAAAAAGTCATGTCATGATTTTTGGCCCCAAATCGCTTATTCTTGCCAAAAAAAATCTGTTCATGTTTTTGCGGTGGGGGGATGGGGACAAAAAAATTGGTGCCGCCATGATGTGATATTTCACACAGGAGGAAGGCATACCGCTTGTTAAAAGGTTTTCTTATTTTATAAATGATTACTTTGCAATCAATACAAAATCCAAATCATTTTTAGAATTACAGCCTATTGCCTATGACCATTGTCTATAACAATTTAATGGAGAACAGAGGTTTCACAAACACACAATCTTTGTATATATTAATCAAAAATAGGTCAACTAAATTGAAGATTAATTCACCGGGGACCTTCAATTCCACCCCTTAAGTATGATTTTTTTCGTAGTAAACCATAATAGTTAATCTAAAAGAATACTATGTATAAAATAACTGTCGGATCCAGACTTTACCACAAAGTGCGATTTTCTATACTCCAATTTGAGTTACGCTATTTCAGTAGGTAGTAAATGCACACAAAGATCATAAGGCTATCAAGATATCACATAAAATATACAATAATTCGTTGCAATGATAAGTTAAATGTGTGCAACCAGGCAGTAGCCAGAGAAGTTATGTGGGAGGGTGCGGAGGGGGGTGCGGAATTGCCAGAAGCGGACCTTTTGACGCACAACAAACATTTGGGGGGGGGGATTGGGTTGCAACATGACATCATCGCAGCGTTCAAAATACAGTTTAATCCAGCGATGCATAATAGCAATAGTATTAACCGCTGGTTATTCCTCTCATATACCATGCAGCACAGGCACAACCCGTTACAACACCCAGACAACATTAGGCAAGCGACAACTTTGTCATCACAAAGCGACCTTCAAAAGCCAAAGTGGACCTTCACAAAGACAAAAAGCGGACTTTGTATTTTTTTTGGGGGGTGTCGTCGCACCCCCACCCCCCCCACACCCCCCCCCACCGGCTACGGCCCTGGGTGCAACGAGAGATTTTGAGGCCACCCAAATATTGTCATATTAATTTCATTAGATTAGACACTCAATAGGTTTTCATTACCTTGTTAGTTTGGCTACAGTAATGTCGTAAAAGTACAGAAAGGGTGATTTTGTAATTTGCTCCTACGCGAAATTTCACAATTTTTGTACAAAGAAACAATTCTCAGCGTAATCCTTTCAGATGGGGATTAGCTAGCGTCCGAGCTTCGAAAGTGCTCCAGTTTTTTCGAGTTAACCCCTCCCCTCCGTACAACAAACACAACCACCTTATTTGAAGGATAAATATTGAGATTTAAGAAAATGATTGTTGTGGTTGAAAATATTGGTGGCATAGATGATCTCTAGGCCGAAAAATGCAGTTTGGGCTGCAAATTAAGCGAAATTATTATTTTTTTATTCTTTTACAAGTACAAAACATTACACGCTTTATTTTATGGTATCCTTTTGTTATTGATATAGGTGTTTATACATTGCATGAAAGGGTTCAGTAATCTCGTTTGTGGTGACCATGCTATAAAAATGATTGTTTTTTTTTAGGAAAAAAGGTGAATTTTGGGGGCTACAAATTCTAGACCCTTTATATATTGTTAAAACAGAAATTAATATAAATGTCAGAGAATGAGTAGTATTGCATCATGATTAAAATTTGTTTTGCTAAGAAATTAACAATCTTGCATTTCTTAAGTTTTTAGCTCAAAAACGTGATTTTTTTACCAAAAAAAACACCCCTGCCACCAAAGTTTTTGACCACAACCATCTTTTTTAAATTCTGTATTACTATCTTTGAATAAAAGTTGGTTGGGGCATTTTGTTGTATCCAGGGGAGGGGTTTTGTCGA
>JAMKCH010085804.1:0-48705 GCA_023653785.1 Ophioderma brevispina | reverse complement strand
TCGCCGCGACAAAAGTTCTGTCGCGTGTCGCTGCGACGTGTCGCAGTATTTCCATACTTTTTTCGTGGTTTTTTGTTGTTGCGGCAGAACCACGCTCAACATCATGGCGCCATTTGTTTACGTTGGAATATTCTCACCCAAATACCCCAAATGAATCATTTTTATCGATGTCCCATCGCTGCTGAGGATTTAACAAATATGTAAATACTTCGTGCATTTTCATTGGTCAGTTTTTTTAACGGCATCGGGTGGTGTTCAGAAAGTTGAGGTTTCAAGTCCAACTCTTCGTTGTCTGCCGCAGGGAGCAGCACGACAACTAATCGATTTATCGGCTTGTCCCGCAGTTGTTCGCAGCAGGTCGCAAAAGCCTGCGCTGCGACATTGCAAGTTTTAATGGTCACTGTTTAACTCACGCTTGCGCTGTTTGCACAAATTCTTGTTCGTGCGAACACATGCGACAGCAAGACAAGCTTTATGAAACCAGCAGGCCACTCGAATTTCAGTTTAGTTACTTCTGCCTGGCCTCGCCTTCCCATCAGCCCCAAGGCTCAACTTAGTTTAGCATCTGAGTCTGATTCAAAACACAATGTTTACAAAAACTGTGGATGTGACACTAAGGCTAAGCTGTAGCAACTGACTAAAATGACAAAGATATGAGCGATAATTAAAAATTAAATACCTCTGTCCAAGCTACTTCTTCTTCGATAGATTAACACCACGTCTCCGTCGCCGCGATACAGTTCACTTTACTTGCCATGGCCATGCTTGCTTGCTTGCTTGCTTGCTGGAGTTACCCCGCCTTTTAATTCAGCGCACCCTAAAGGTGTAGATGAGACCTGAAATCAAACATAAAAAGATTGCATCAGTTGTTGATCATTATCCCGCCACCATACAATCAAAAACGTTGACCCCACCCCCAGAAATAGTCAACACTAATCCTAACAGATGTATTTAATTTTTAATTATCTCCTATATCTTGTCATTTTAGTTAATTGCACAGCTTAGCCTTAGTGTCACATCTACAGTTTTGCGTAACCATTCATTCAATGATTCACTTCAGTTCCCTACTAGCAGTCTGAGGTTTGTCACTTGCGAGAATCAAAAAAACGCCCGTAGTCCTTCCCCTCCTTGGCCCTTGCTTACAAAAGAATGTTAACATTCTCGTACTCAAACAGCCCAAACCTGGGAAATTTCTGAATCGGACGTTGAACCCACCAATTCTCGACCAACAAAGCTGTGATCTTTTCCCTACTTTCGCGTTACTGGAAGGGACCATGGACGTCGCCATATTTTTTAACAGCTGATGGGTCGAAGGTCGTCAAGGCACGGCCGTTTTCTTGCTCACGTTGTAGCCTTTACAGGCAGCTACCCATTTCTACCCGCGACAGCTACTGCACCGTACACACTGGGCTAATTGCAAGGCATTAGCTGCAAGATAGGGCTTACAAAGTACCCATTTATTGAGGTATACGTGATGTGGCTACCTGGCCTGTACCTACCCCATGGCTACCCCGTAGATGCCCACTAGGTGGAGAGAAGGTGGATGTTGTTCCGACCGTAGCCGGAGTAGACACGCAGCGACCACTTGCTACTCCCGGTTTCCACGACGCCATTTTGAGAGTGGATGAAAATTCATGAAATGATGGCGCTATACACGTTTCTCGTTAGGCATTTTTTGAACGTTTTTTTAGGAAAATCATTACGAATTCAAACCTCAGATCAAAGACCCCCATATTCACGCACCTTTATAAAA
The DNA here is from genome assembly GCA_023653785.1 of Ophioderma brevispina. Classification (NCBI taxonomy): domain Eukaryota; kingdom Metazoa; phylum Echinodermata; class Ophiuroidea; order Amphilepidida; family Ophiodermatidae; genus Ophioderma; species Ophioderma brevispina. The sequence continues at coordinate 46,952 of JAMKCH010085804.1, read as the reverse complement.
AACAAATATTGCCAAAAATATCTAAAAAACAAAATTGGCCAGGGAGAAATACAGCTCGCGCTGAGACGGTGTAACCACAATCTACTCCCACTACCGGGGGCGACACCGCTGTATTTACACTATCCGGGCCTATGCGGCCAAATCACGGAATCCGTGGCCGGCGATTGTATGTCTATGTTTAGTAAGCCATGTCTGTGAATCGCTATTTCAAAATTAGGTCCATGCCCAATCGCTAATAGCTCCGTCCCCATAACACAATATTTTTCTGGAAGTGGTCTGTTTTGGTGTCTGAAGAAAAGCTATGATTTTCCTTGTTTATTCTGTGAAATCTTTTGGGCTAAAAAGTTGGGGTTTTGATGTCAATTGTATGAGCAAAAAAACAGTGCCCTTTTGGTTGAACCACGTTTTATTTTTAACAGTATTCATGTTGCTTATACTATTTAGCTCTTGCTCAAAACATATTGAAATATCTCTTCTAAAAGTTTGCAGTAATAAAGTGAAGATGTATTATGTGTAAAATGTATCAGCAAATTGGGGACACCACGGGTGCCGCCAATGTACAATTATGATCAAACTTATTTATTTTGATAATGCTATCTGCCTCTATCCAATGCCATCACCCTACGTCATCAGCTAATGTTGCTGGTTGCTGTGTGCTCACTGCATTATGGGGCCTTTGTTATGTCCCTTACCTGTCGAAGCTCTGGTGATATTCACAACCGTGGAGCGCCAACAGAGTGTGATGAATGAACATGAAAATTTGATTACGGAATGGCAGACAGTCCGATCAATGCGCCCTTGTTGTTCTTCCCTGGTATCATTGTGTGTACGTGGGCCGCGCGTGCATGTTCATTTTTATGAAATTAGCTGAGGAGAGTTTTTAATATTATGAATACACTGTACCCATATTTTTTTTTTATAAGAAAATATCCATTGTAATTTTATATAAATATGTTCAAACTAACCATTTTAGAGAAATCATTGATCTGAATTTCACTAAATTGTAATTACAATGTCCGAGGTTTGAAAATCAGAAATCCGTAACTCAGCACTGAAGAAATAATTAATAATTCCTTTATTCTGCTGTAATACTGCCTTTTGAGATATGTTTTAATATTTTCTATTAAGCAAATTCATTCATTACTCAAAAGGTAAAATTCATATAGGGTACGTAGCAAACAACATTTTTAATTTTAGTTTGTAAATTTTATAATTACAGAATTCTTTATAATTTCTTTCAGTGCTGAGTTTATGTCCTTACTGGATTGCTCAACCCTCAAGTTTAAAAAGTTAAATGTTTTTATTCTTTCATCCCATCAATAATTTAGAAAAATTATATAGTTGACTGATTTAATTTAAAAAACATCCACTTTGGTGAAGGTATATTCCATTATGATGTGTACAGGTATTAGGCTAGGGATGTATTTAAAGTCTACTCTATATCAAAAGGGTGTGTCTCATACTTGGCAACAGATGGGGGTTTTGGGGTGAAGGGCCATTCTATTACGATGGAAACTTTTATATACGTCCAATCAGGTCATCCCCAATCAGGAATTCGGGTGGGCTCAGTGAAAGCAGCCGTACCCAGTGGGGAGAGAAGTGGGGCATCCCCCCCTCCCCACAATTAAAATCCCAAAACCCCCTAAAAATGGCTCAAAAAGTTGTCCCCCATCTGGCTCGAAAAAGCGGGACAATATGGACGCAAAATATGCAATTTTCATCCCTCTTTTTACAGGGATTCATCCTAAATTTGGGCAAAGAAAGTAAATTCGCGATTTTCGCGACCGCGCATTTCGTCCAGGTTCTGACTTAATTGGAGTAAATCACTGAGACGACTTAAAAGAATTGGCGGGACGACTTGGAAATTTTGCCCCCTCTGCTTTAGATGTAACATCACAGGCAGGCACCATGTCAGGGCTTTTCAAACTGCTAAATAAGAATATGGGCAGTGTCTTCAAATGCTACCCGACTCTGTAAACTTACGTCACATCTACAGAAATTGAGAGGGAGTACTTTTCTTTCCAACAAACTGCTAACCATTTGAGTGGTTTAAATTAGTGCATAATTTTAGTGAAACAAGTGCGCAAAATCTTACAATATGTTCACTGGCGCTGCGAGTTTTTATTTTTACGCCAACATTATTCTAGCAATTCTTTCTTTAAGTCCTGGATTCCAGCCTAGAAGGGAAAGGGTGTCAAAACCAAAGGAATGTTTTAGTAACTGAAAATGGAAAAAACGGTTACCTTGCCACCTTTGGTAGCTGCAATTCCTCCTGTGTATTGCTAATATAACACTGGATGTAATGCACTTTGTCTCAAAGGGAGCTCCAACATAAGAACCTTGCTCATGTAGTCTTGGAACTTCATTAACCCTAACCTATCTCCCGGGAGGGACGGAGGGAAGAGGGGGACAAGAAAAGTCGCAAATTCGGGTGGGACTCAAACCCATCGCCTTTCGGGCCCCAGTCCATGACCCGGGATAGCACGCTACGGCGGTGTCGCTGGCCAGCGATTTCGTGCCCATATGAGTCTTGGTTTGATGACGTCATCACTACTTTCTGGACTTAGTGCATTTTCCTCACTCAGTGCTGTGAGGTTAGGGTTATGGGGTCTGACGTGTTAGCGAATTTTCTAGAATTCACACATATGGTATTTATAACGGTGCTGATCAAGAATCTGAAAACAGCATCATCGACTTTGTTTTTAAGCTATAGCCGAAGATAAAAAGGTATTTAGTTGCTTTTTAAACCATACAACTCTATGGAAATGTATCCCAATGTGCTTTTTGAAAATATGGGGGTCACCGAGTTACTTTTTCTATTACATGCATAAGACCTATCAAATTTTACACCTTTATTGGGGATGTAAGACTACTGAAATTTGGTAATAATAAAAAGCATGTCCACAGTTTTTGTAGGGGGAATATACCTCTTTAAAGGAGGATGATCACGCTACACTTTGCTTATGCTACACTGGGTTGATGTTTGGTACCAACTAAGAAGTTGTGACCGAGTCCCGGGAAAAATTCACCTGCTCGATACCCAAAATTATTATTTTATTAATGCAATACACTTAGTCCAATGACAAAAATAAGCTTCAAGAAGTAACCAACTGCTGATATTTGCGATCATTTTCACTTAAAAGATTTGCAAAAATGCAATCCTGCATTGTGTTAAATTATTAACCCATCCAAAAATAACAACCCTAGTGTAGTTACCAGCTGAAGGGTACAGGCGGTATCATATTCTAGTCTCTTCGTCTGTGGGCGCTGACCGCTGATATGGCCTGATACTATCATACTAATACATTCGTAATGATGAATAGAGAGACCTGGTTGTCACATTTACTTGTATCCGTCAACTTCCGAGGCATATGCACGTGTTTATAAATTGAAGGAGTCCGATTGGACGCACCGCACATCCTCGCCAATATTCAGATGACGTCATGGCTGTCAAACTTTTTCCCACGTGTTTTTCCATGTGCGGTGAATCGCTGCACTGGGCGCTGCAGCCCAAGCTCTCTTGACAAGGAACTTGACAAGCCGGAATGTTTGCATGCAATCATTTTCGATTAAATATGTACTTTTAAGTTTTGGCCCAATACACCTGTAAAATATTATTAAAATAAGAACACAAAAATTGGCACCAAATAGTTTTCTTCATGGATTGTTGATTATGATGAAAATTGATTCTCTCTGTTTTTAAACGCCGTCTATAGCTAGCGGCCGGCTGTGTGTGCTCATGGCCAGAAGGGTCTTTCGAAAGTTTCCACATGCCCTGGGCCACATGCCCTGGGCCACATGCCCAGGGGCGTGGCTCCGGGATGCTAAGATTTCACCATTATCGTAATTAGGGAGGAGCGGCTTTGCCCGGGCGGCTTTGTGGTTCCGAGTCTTTAAAATTAAATAACTATACATCCATTTAAAATACAGTGAAGCTGCTCCATGACTGTGTCTTGATTTTCTTTAAGAATTTACTTTTGAATAATAAAAAAAAACAACAATGTCCTGTAGTATTTATTTTTGCCATACTTTTATCACCATGAGTAAACACCTGGGAGTGCGTACTACCGGTTCTCCCACTGACAACGGGGAATCAAATTAATCATCATTTATATGGATGCGCCCGTGACACAGGAAACTCGTCCCGGAACTCGTCAGTGTGGTCGCTGTGAAAAAGGCTCATTTTCCATACTTTGGCCAAAAGAAATCTTATTTTTGTGGAAGTTTATACTAGCAAACAATATCTACATTTGAAATCATGATGGAATTGCATTTATAGGATCCGTTTTGTGGTATTTTAAGAACAATTAAAACAGGTAAATTCAGCCGACAGCCTGCTGTATAGTTTAATGATATGGCATGCCGTAGCCTTGGTCTACTGATACGGTTTCATGTTTTTGTTTACCTTCTTGCACATGCTCGGGATCATTTTTTAGGTCGCCAATATTCGGGTACCCGGGAACTTGCTCGAAAAATAATTCGGGTACCCGGGAGCTTATTTCCCGAAAATAACACCCTTATTACCAACAAAGCAGGTGTATGATGGAATTTTAGTGGATTATAGTGTTTTACAAAATGTCACTGTATTCTAAGTTTTAAAAACCGGTACTAAATGTCGGAAACGCTATTCAGCGTGTAATGCTCAAGTAGAGCCATTCATATTAGAGTCCACCAATGCCACATGCTATACAATCACTTGAAATTCCCCGCGTAAAATCAATTGAGACCTTCAATGCATACCTTGGAATGACGCAATTTTGCTAGCTGGCCAGCTGAACGGGGATGTGGGACTTCAATTGGTTCAACTCCGAAGTAAGCAGGCATATTCATTTTATTGGAATATAATCACTGCAGATGTGCGTTTACATGTTAGATACTTAAATTACTTTGTCCCATGATGATTGTCTAGACAGGACGGAGCAATGGCCGCGCCCATCAGTTCCCAATTTTATTTTTGTCTTCTAATTAGCTGATTAATGTAATATCAATGTTGAGAATCGTTTCAACATTATGTAAACTAAAAAATTGGCGTGTTATGTCCCTTTAACTTCTGTTTGGAAACTAGGCCAAGTTAAATTTTCAGTAAATGTCTGATATGCCCACTTGCATGAAATGCTGAAAGTGGAAATCAGCTTGCGTGTAAACAGATTACACATTAAATCCCTTTCAAAGATGAGCATTCGTGAAGGTAGCTGCTAATTTGTACATTAGCAAATAGAGATACACATTGAAAGAAAAGTTATGAAATGAGCCAGAATTTTTGTTACATAGTTTGGCAATACTAGTGTTTAATTTCAGAATTCACATCTTATTTGCATACAAAATTCTGACTAATAAGTTTCACTAGGGTTAGTTTGTGTTTTATCAATGATAAACTTATTGTACCTGGAGAACAAACCACAAAGGAGTGAATGGTGTTCAACACATAGGGATACAATTGCATCGCTGTGTGCGAGAATCAGTCTTGATTCCCAAAAACAAATTTCGCAGGAATCATCTAATTCGCTACTGTGTTAAGTTCGTATGTTTACGAGAATCTTTCCTCGGATTCTCGCCAAAATTCTAGCCCTGAACACAGGTGAACTATGCTTTTGATATTTTTATGCATAAAAAGTAACAACATTGACTACATGCCACATGTATGAAATGTAATTTCTTTCCTTTATGAAAAACCCTTTGTGACAAATGGTATTTACTGGTGTGGCTGTTGTACATGGTGGTGTCCATAATTTCAAATAGTACACAAATTTCTGTGCTACTGTTCTGCAAAATTTTCTGTCAAGTGTTTTGTTCACAGGAATCCTTTATTCAAGACATATCAACCTGGTGCTATACTGAATTGTGCTTACTCGTGATACTGGTTGCTGATATTTCACAATATTTTTTCTGGGGTTTGCAACCAACCTGTGTGCTCTTTTAGTAAACATTTTCTACAAAAATTGTTGAAAAATTATACTTAAATACAAATTTAAACCATTACACTGTTGTAGTAATATACATAATTTACATATTTGTAATAACTTACTGTTATCTGGTTTTATATTAAATAAATTTTCTCTATATGTCAATTATTTCTTGAGCTTTATTTTGTCGCACTCGGGTTTCTAGTTTCAATTGTTGAATACAGCAGACAACCCTTCAAGATGCAAATCGAGCAGACTGTTGTGCCATAATATTACAAAAAGAGTAAACTTCATTGTCTTTTGTTCATTCTTGAGGCAGAGTATAGCATTCAATTGTTAGAAATGGCGGACTTATCAGCCTAACACAGTATCCAACAATTGCTCTCAAAATGCATTCTACTCCATCTCAATTTCCTTTGCAAAACAACTCAAAAGTCAAAGCCTACCACTTAAATGTGCTTGACATAGTAAATTATACACTGAGCTTGTGAATATGCTCTATTTCAATTAATAACTTGTAGATAACAAGTCTGAGAATTATTCTTAACATGAAGGCTTCATAATGGTAGAAGAAAATTATAAAAACATGATCTTATACATGTATGCCACCAAGCAATAAATTTCTCACATATCACTTTGTGACCTTTACCCTCTTACAAAGTCACCAGTAAAGTACATAACACACACATTCCTATGGCAACAAATGCTTCTAACCCCTCCCCTTTGAGCACCTTTAACAAGGGAACAACTTCTCTTCAAACATGATTTTACTAAGGCACAGTAGTTTCAGAAAGACTAATCTTGTTTTGAAACTTGTCTCCTCACTTTTTAATGATCTGCTTACTGTGATCCTGACCACAAAACTAGAATCAACAACTCCTACACCATATAGATCTAAAGTTATTATTTATGGGAAGTTAAGAAATTGTGCATGGTGAAATTAAATTGCCTAATTATTCAATTATGTTTTAGAAGAACTCTTGTAAGAATCAACTTGTACACTAAGCATACAATTCCCTTTAAATGCCCTTAAGCTGTTTATCAGTGGCAATTTCTCAAAAAGCCAATTGTGACCTTGGAGGAATGGATGAGGTAGTAGAAGATAATAGCTGGAATCTCTTGCATCATTACTACTACTAACATACTACAATATTCAATAAAAGGACATGTTTATTTCAATTTTGCTTGAAAATAGGACAATAAGACAACAATCACATTTCAACGACCAAAATGTCACAAAAATACAAATGGTCAGAGTAAATATGTTTTACACTTTCATGATTTCATGTTGTTTTCTAGGGACATGAAGTCGCAAGTCAAAATTAACCAAAAATACATCGGTCCTCGGACCGCTTGTGTCGCCTGCCATCACGGTTTGTGAATGATAGGCCATATGTGACCTTTGACCTTGATATGTGGCCTTTGACCTCATCAACAAATCAGGGGTTGCATGTAAACTCATAAACCAAAGTTGTTCCACTTAAAACTTCAACTTTTCAAATGATGGTCAATTTACATTTTCAGCTATTTTACAACGTGACCTCAAATGACCTTTGACCTTGGAATGGGACTTTGACCTCATCAAACAGTGAGGAATCACATGTTGACCTATGACTCAAGTTTGGTTCCAATTTCACTTCAAACTTTCAAATGAGGTCAATGTACAACTTGACCTATATGACCTTTGACCGCGGTTGTGACCTTTAACCTCATCAAAACAAATGGGAGCGCCATGATGCCACCTGTGACCCAAGTTTGGTTAAAATCCAGAGCAAAGTTATGTGGATATTACAGGGCAAATGTTAACCCTTTTTACAACAAACAGACATCATCAAACAGTGGACAAAGTGATCCCTTGTGGCTTCCTGCCTTAGGGCAGGCGACCAAAAATTGATCAGGTAAACCATACCACGTGGACGAATTCACAACCAAATAATCAAATACATGAACCGTTGTGCATAAGCAAAAAATACAAAAATCATTTTTCAGGTGTCCTTTTACGCGATACTTGTTAATGTTCTATTTGACAGTGTTGCATTGTGACCCCCCACTTATGCTCCTATAGCGTAAAGGGACACAATGACATAAAAAAATATTCAGACAAATGAAGTAGACCCTTACTGAAATTGCACTTCCACAAATTTGAAAACAAGTTGGATGTTAACATTATGCACAAGGGAAAAGTGCGAAAAGTAATATTATTTTCCATTTAAGCTTAAGTGGGAAGTTCCCATCACATCATACTAAAAAACTGTATCTGTTCAATTTCTAAAATCTGAGGAAGGGAAGCTATCTTGTTTTTTATAACTGATTATCATCATCAGCTTACAAATGAGTCCGCATGGGCAGGACGAAGCCTCAACATGTGTCCATGCTGGCCTAGTGTGGGTGGGAAGACTCTGGTACCTAGAGTGTTGCGTTGAGTTGCAGGTAACCAGCCCAGGGATGATCCCTATCTTATGGATGAGGTTCTGCAAACTTTTTACGTGCTCAGGAATTGACTCCTTGACACATGGGACCAAACAGCTTACATGACTCTGAACCATGAAGTGACGGACGCCCATTTGCAGACACCTGCACATCTATGCAATGGGTGGGGCAGCGAGGAGAAATTCCATACTTACACTGTTATGCGGTATGAATTTCTGCCTTATAGGAACTATTTTTGAGTATGACCAAGAGACCCGACTCTCGCGGGACTCGAACCAGAACCGCTCGGTCGATCTTTTCTACCCTGCCGACGGTTCAGCGCCTTAGACCGCTCGGCCGCCTCACCCTCCTGGTACACAAAGACAATCCATTTATCTGTAACATGGAATTCTGCTAGAAATCCCGGATGAGATCACTTTGGCAGAGAACACGTTTTGTCCATGCTAAATTGAAAGCTTTTTTGGCTTATTCCATGACTCCAGTATATCTGTCACAGGTTATGTCACTGATTAGAACTTTTATCAAATGTGATTACAAGTGCTACCAACCATACTGAAAGTATTTTCAATCAGGGCTGTACGCACTACTTATTTTGGGGGGTGCGGGACTTCGAAAAAGTGGACCTTTTAGGTAAAAGTGGACCTAACCTCTCTAAAATGGTCCTTTTTGAACATTTCACCACCAAAAAGTGGACTTTCTTGTCAATATTTCTCTATATTTTGGACCTTTTATAAAAAAAAAAAATCAAAAAGTGGACCTTCCCTTTTTGTGGAATTTTTTTGGGGGGATGTTTTTTTTTTTTTTTTTTTTTAGGAGGAACAGAGCAGATCAATTTTTTGCAAAATAAACTATCATGGACGGAATGTAAGGAACAACATCCGGGTAAGTGGGCCCGATAATACATCGGCGTTTGGCACGGATGGAGTACTATATCGCAACAGTGAGAACGCGAAATCAATGTGGGCCGAGCCCACTTCTATGTGGACTCAGACCTAGGTCCGAGCACACATGTTTATAGTGGGAACACGACCCAAGAGACCCGACTCTCGCGGGACTCGAACCAGAACCGCTCGGTCGATCTTTTCTACCCTGCCGACGGTTCAGCGCCTTAGACCGCTCGGCCGCCTCACCCTCCTGGTACACAAAGACAATCCATTTATCTGTAACATGGAATTCTGCTAGAAATCCCGGATGAGATCACTTTGGCAGAGAACACGTTTTGTCCATGCTAAATTTAAAGCTTTTTTGGCCTGACAATGTGTATTTATTATTCCATGACTCCAGTATATCTGTCACAGGTTATGTCACTGATTAGAACTTTTAACAAATGTGATTACAAGTGCTACCAACCATACTGAAAGTATTTTCAATCAGGGCTGTACGCACTACTTATTTTGGGGGGTGCGGGACTTCGAAAAAGTGGACCTTTTAGGTAAAAGTGGACCTAACCTCTCTAAAACGGTCCTTTTTTGGCCTTTTTGAACATTTCACCACCAAAAAGTGGACTTTCTTGTCAATATTTCTCTATATTTTGGACCTTTTATAAAAAAAAAATCATCAAAAAGTGGACCTTCCCTTTTTGTGGAATTTTTTTGGGGGGATGTGACCGCACCCCCCTGCGTACTGGCCTGTTTTCAATAAATGTGATTTCAAGAGTTGTAGTTGGATAAGACTTGTGTTCATGGAGGTAATTTGACAGGGATGTCAGAAGTGGAATAAAAAAAACACTTGGATTGTTTAATCAAGATGGGTAGACTATTATTAGTGAACATTAATTCTATCGCATCACTGGTAAAACATTACATTGTTTGGCCCAATGGTACACAAATAATTTGTCTCTATTTAGTGAACAAGCAGGGGGATTACTAATAAACTCCTGTGCATTGCTACATATACAGTAATGTTTGCTTGATATTATCTTAACATTGCCAAACCCTCTAATCTTTGTAATCTGCCGAATACATTAGAAATCATACAAAATGTCCATTCACATGATTCTGTAAATCTCTTATGTATAAAAGTATTGATACATCTTGGTCATGTGAATATTTGTACAAAAATATAATGATAAAAAACTTCCTTGGCAATTTTAACACAGATAATTAGTTCACCTATCGGCATGATCAGTCCCTGATTTGCAGCATAATTCTAAGACCAAAATTCCCGTCCCATCAGGGTTACAGCATTCATATCATGCCCCACTATCCTTATTTCAGGTCTAACAGTTCTACCAATTTTCCTCCTTTCAGTGATATCATCACACATTTTATGATGGGCTTTTGGCAGGGCCGTACGCAGGATTTATTTTGGGGGGGGTGCGGGACTTTGAAAAAGCAGACTTTTTTTCGAAAAAGTGGACTTTTTTGGACCTTTTGAACATTTCATCACCAAAAAGTGGACTTTCTTGTCAGAATTTCTCTCAATTTTGGACCTTTTAGTCAAAAAATTCAGCAAAAGATGGACCTTTTGACCCTTTTGTGGAATTTGGGAGCCCCCGTGCATACAAGCCTGGCTTTTGGGTGCACATGTATTTCTGTAACATTTGCTTGGCCTGTTCATAATTTAGAATACTGTATAAAGTGGAAATTTCCTCGTACAGATATTTTCGCGATTTTAACAGTTTTGCCAAATGCGCGAGAATTTAATTTCATGGTATTGACATCAATGCAATACAAATCTATTGGAAAAAGTTATTTTCGCGAGTTTTTATTTTTGCGTTTTTATGTTCACTCGCAAAATTCGCAAAAAATAAAAACGTCACGAAAATTTCCACTTATACAGTATATTCAGGCCTGGAAAAAATGTTAATTTGCCAGGAAGCAGGACAAATTTCCCACCAATTATTAAGGATTTCCCGCAATTTCTTATGTATTTCTTCCAATTTTCCAAAAATCCAATTTTCCTCCTAATGACCAAATTTCCCTGGAAGGAGATTCCTGGCCTGACTATGCTACTCTTCTGAATCTCAATGGATATAAAAGTTGTCAACAACCAGATTCATCACTTGGTTAATCACCACAGTACTTAAATCATATCACCAGGGCTATTCCAAACCAGGATCAAATCAGGATTGACTATGAATTCCACCCATCAATATTGCACCACACATGCAATGACAGGACAGGACATACTTTCTTAGGGACGTGTTTTGTGCCCATTCTAAATACGTTACCTGGAACAGTTGGTTCAAACCACCCGATTTAACCCCTCGGACAAACAGTCGCACATCCAAGGAAGAGTCATTTGGAGATGACCACAATACACAATTTTCCACAATTTTTACACATACAAAGTTACTTAATTGGGTGAGATAGTGCAGATCTCCCTGTGGGATTAGTTTCCAGTATTATTCACAACTTGTATCTCACTTTATTTTTTTTTTAATTGGAAACGTCTCTTCTTTTATATGAATTAAAAGTAGTAATTTTATTACTACCATTGTGGTAAATCCAAGTATTACTTCAGTACATATTTTTCATGTTTTTGTGGGCAGTCAGCATAGCCGGCAGGACCACTTAGCAATCCGTTGTGCATGTGTCTGTGTGTATGTATGTGTCACTAAACTGTTAAGTTTTTATATGGAGTGGCCCACAGCTTATATTCAAGTTTATCACATATTTCAGTGCATTGTTAACTCTTATTTCTTGCAATTTCTTACATGATGGATATACAACTTAAGTTACTGATATGTTGATGTTCCTTGGAAAAAGACCAGCACAAACACATGGCTTCCCTCAAATTGATGTTACAAGATACTGTAATACTTTGCACCCGACATGTTGATATACGAAAGTGGTTCCTACTTTCACTCATGATAGTGCTTCTGAGAAATATCCGCAGCAACTTCCGAGCTTATCTCAAATTTCTCAAGTTGCATATATATATACCAGAATGCATTGCTTTGAAGGAAATTGTTGCATTAAAGAGCCTGCTTGTGCCGTACACCAGACTTAACAATGCGATGCCACACACAAGCATTAAAGTGGGAATGATTTTCAACAAGAAGTGCAGCCATGTAGTGTGACTGTCCTCAAATCTCAGCTTGCTTGAAATTCTTCCATCCACTGCCACGTGAAGATTGCATCATCAAAGTTCTTTACATGAGATTATACGAAAAAGCAGCAGCATTAATTCTTTGGTCATACAAGTCACACACTGCTAACCACATTGGGTGGACTGGCTAGGTTTTGGACCAGGCAGTTCACCGTCACAACCCCAGCACCGGCACGACACTTGCCCATATCTTTCACTGTGTGCCACCTAATAAAATGAAGGGAAAAGACAAAAAAATGTTATATTATTTTAGATGATCTTTAGGCACAAAACTGCATTACAATATCATATGTGTAAACATTGAAATATTATTTTGGTATTTAATTCACAAGTTCAACATTTCACAACATCACAACATGATAATTCTCAATTTTTTTGATTTCATAGACTGCACACACAATACACCTTATGCCCTTGTCAGCTAAATTGCCTCTCACCCCAACTCCCCCCCCCCCATCAACTAAGTTGTCTTCAACTAACTCTTTACTTATCCTTGTCTACTACCTCACCTTTTGTCCTTGTCAACTAACTCCCTTTCGTCTTGTCAATCTACTCACTTTTTGTCAGATAGATCCGGGGCAGACAGCAATCGGGATGAATTTAGTATTCTGCCACCACTTAAAATTCGGCACTTTAACGTGCAGTTTATTCCGTTAACGTTGCCGAATTCGTAGCCTGTGGCAGAATACTAAATTCTTTCCCAGCAATCACATGTGTTAAGGTCCGTTCATACTTCCACTGCACTGCATTGCTGTGCAGTAAATTTACTGCAATATTCCGTCACTCCCGCTGCACTCCTAATCGATTTACTGCAGGTCAACCCAGGTCACGGGTTGCAGTACATTGCAGTAAACTTGAAGAAATTTGGCATACTGCATCTTGCTGCATCGCCAGTTAAAATAATTTTAACTATGTTGCAGCACTGCACTGCAATGCAGTGAAGTATGAACGGACCTTAAGGCTGGCGCTTCCAGACCCAAGGGCATTCAGTGACAGACACCTCAAAAAAATAGGGTCTTTGGGTGACAGTGGTGGAATTTAAAAAAAAAATATGGGGTCTTTGGGTGACATTTTCAAAATATATGGGGTCTTTGGGTTACAGCGATGCTGAAAATAGGGGTCTTAAAAGCCTTACATGTATGTCACCTACAAGATTGGAGTTTTTTACCTTTTGACATTTATTATGCAAGAACTGAAAAGCGAGACTCCCTGTGTTGTGACCACTGGTCAGTGCAGCATCCACTAGACCATCGAAATAACACCACGGTAGAAAAATATAAGCTATCGGGTGGCAGTCTTTAAAACAAAGAAAATTAGAAGTTCTAATTGGAAAGAGCACAATTGACATGAAATTTTGTACACAACTTACATATTTGTATCAACATCATAGCATTCTGCCGAGGTGAGGTAATGAGACCCGTTGTGACCTCCTACAGCAAATATCTTTCCACACAGGACGGATACGCCGACACCTCCGCGGCACGTATTCATGGGTCCAACCAGCTCCCAGCTGTCCTTCTTTGGGTCATACCTCTCCACTGTACTTAATGGAGAACTATCATCAAAACCACCTGGGTGAAAAAAGAGGGAAAAAGTGAGTAGGGAGTACAAAGATCTAGTATAAATCTGTTTACCTGTTATGAAAGAACACACTTTTAAGTTCTTTGAATTAAAAACTTTTCAAATTCCAAGGAATACCATTCATTACAAACTACCTAAATACATTCAAGCTGCATTACCAGTTTAGCAATATGTTTGGGGAATGTTCACATAAAATCAGCGAATGCATCACCTGTCATCTAAAGTGGACCAAATTGCCGAGTTATACTCTGTTCGGTCTTAAGGGAGAGGGTGACATGACGCAATTCTTCATTCGCTCTATATTTTGTTCATCACCTAATAAGCAAAAATTATTCAGCTTTTGTTTATCCGTGTGTGAAAGTAATTCCGTTTTACACGCGTGCCTCTTGCCACAAGCGTGTGCTGCACACACTGCGTCTGCTGCGGTAGTGTTGCTTGCAGTTTTGCCCACACTATTCTGTACCAATTTGCGGTGCAGGGTTCGCAAGTGTCTTCCACAGGTGGAAAAAAAATCTGTTTTTTTTCCGCGGTTTTTTCCACTTGGAAGAAACTAAAAAAGTCATGTAAAATGTTTCTATTTTAAAGCCAATGACTTACACTTTTGGTTTTATATTATACAGTGAATGAAATATAGTGAAATAATTTAAAATAACCATTCAGGGACCCCCCTACCTACCCCATGCAATTGCATCTATAATTAAACTCACATTGATTAACAAGGCGTAAATAGAACAAATTACTGAAACTGATTACACTTTTCACACCAGCAGGCCAATCAGAGACTCTTGTAATACTTGAACTCTTCAATTTCTTTAAACAAATGTTATAGTCTCCCATGTTCTCCCCACTAACAACTAGTGCATCATGAATGCAGACAACCCATCAATTGGGATGGTTAGGGAAATGCATAAGTTGTATTAATTTTGGATTTGACCTTCTTTGGCCTTGAGTGACCCCTGATGACATTAACATGGCTCGCTTACAGTTTTCGCCATCAACAATCATCCCCTGCTCCCAAGTTTCATTGGGATACACCAAATTTTACCTCATTTACTCCTTTGACCTTGAATGACTCCTGACCTTGTCATGACCTTGAAGGTTTTGTCAGCAATCAACCCACCGTCCACGTTTTCACTTTCATACACCAATGGTTTACCCCATTTGACCTCCTTGACCTTTGAATGTCCCTAGGCCCTGACCTTGGCGTCACTAACAATACAAACTCAGTCTGTGGAAGATCAAGGGGCACGCCACCCACCAAGTGCAGAACGTACGGCCCTCGTCTCCAAGAAATAGGCTTTGAACCTCCTTTGTACCTTAAAGACCTCTATTAACCTTATCGTGACTTGGCACATGTTTCGGCAGCACAATTTGACCCCCAACTTCCAGTTTTCATGTCCATACACCACGTTTACCACCCCATTTTATCTTGAATGAGAATGACCCCTGATGACCTTGTCATGACCTTTAAAATTTTTGGTATCAACAATTGACCCCACCCACCAAGTTCGTCTGGATACACCAAATTTTACCCCTTTTGACCTCCTTTGACCTTGTATACCCTGAGACCTTGTTGTGCTCTGAAGATTTTTGGCGATCAACAATCACCCACCCTTAAAGGTTCATGTCCATACACCAGTGTTTTCCTTCCCCATTTTACCTCTTTTGACCTTGATGACCCCTAATGACCTTGCCATGACCTTAAAATTGTTGGTGTCAAAAATCGACCCACCCTCCAAATTTCATGTCCATACCCAATGTGTTACTCCACTTGACCTCAATTTGATGTCTTGAAGACCCTGATGACCTTTGACCCACTAACATACACCTCGGTCTTCGGACGGTCAAGGGGCACCCACCCCCCAAGTTTCAGGAACATGCGACTCTCGGTCTCTGAGAAACCAACTTTTAAACCTTCTTCTTTGACCTTGAATGACCCGAATGACCTGTCGTGCCTTCAAAATTTCGGCATCAGAAATTGACCCCAGCCGCCAAGTTTCATGTCCATACATTAACGTTTACCCCCACTTGGTTTCAATGACCACTGTATGACCTTTGATCAACTAACCAATAAACCTCGGTCTTCGGAACGTCAAGGGCATCCATCCCACCCTGTTTTCAAGAAACTTGCGAACCCTCGTTCCTCTGAGCAACCAACAGTTTCCACACTCCTTTAACCCTTGAAATGACCCCTAAGGACCTGGCCGTGACTTCAAAACTTTCGGTCATCAAAATCGAGGGGGCCAACCCTCCAAGTTTCATGTCCATACACCAATGTTTTACCCCCATTTGACCTCATTTTATCTGGAATGACCCCTGACGACCTTGATCCGCTAACCAATATAACCTCGGTCTTCGGATGGTTAAGGGGCACCCACCCACCAGTTTCGGGAACGTGCAACCTCATTGTCCTATAAACCAAGGTGTTGTTAACCTCTCCTTTGACCTGAATGACCCCTAATGACCTTGTCGTGACCTTAAAAATTTTCGACAACAAAAATCGACCTCACCCTCCAAGTTTCATGTACATACACCAACGTTAACCCATTTGACCTCTTTGACTTTTGGAATGACCCTGATGACCTCTGATCCACTAACCAATATAACCCTCGGTCTTCGAGGGTCCAAGGAGCAACCCACCTACCAAGTTTCGGGAACGTGTAACCCTGTGCCCGAGAAACCAAGGTTTAACCTCCTTTGACCTTGAAGACCCCTAATGCCCTTGTCGTGACCTTCAATTTTCGCCATCAAAATCGACCCCACCCCTCCAAGTTTCCATGTCCATACACCATGTTTCCCCCATTTGGACCTCATTGACTTGAATACCCCTGATGACCTTTGATCCACTACCATCAACTTGGTCTTTCGTTTGGTCAAGGGCACCCACCCACCAATTCAGGAACGTGCAACCATTGGTCTCCGAGAAAATACACGAATCAGACATACAGACACACGAACAGACAGACCGACAGACATACAAGAGAGAGAGACCACCGGTAAATAGATGCATTGCATTTATATTGACCTGACTCTGCGTAAACTGTTGACACAAGACCATAAAACATAGCCGGTGAAAAGGTATCGTGGACGGAGTAGTGCTTCCCCAACAAGGGAGATTTTTACTCGGGTCGTCGGCTAAATGGGCACCCGGCGAACTCAGGTGTGCAGTTGCATAAAACGTCATGTCATACTTACAAGTGTTGTACTCGCCTTGTTAGCTTCCGCACACATTGTGTGTGTGTGTGAAATACTTGGGGATCACCCATTAGCCAAAATATGTTATTCACATTCTTTGGTGTTGTTTTCTAGTCGGACATTCGATCGTCATATTGAGTGGTGTTATTGATACTTTTCTAGCTGACATTGACGATGAGGAATTATGAAAAGGAAACATCCGAAATAAACATGATACACCGGTCTGGGCGAACTGTTGGGAACGAAGATGGTGAACCCCTCACACTATCTCTACCTACACACACCGTTAGTGCCCGTGCAAGTTCACCCAAGAGAATAAACAATGAGACGACATCGGAAAAAATCTGGGAAAATAAATAAACAAATGCCAACAGATATCGATTTTCTTCTGCTTATTATATCTTATACTGAGCTGGAGACTTGATATACCAGATTTTACACAGATTGTCCCTATCTTACGATTTAATTGTTCCTAACCTGAGTTAAAATATTTACTCCCCACAGATGCTTGAGTTTAACATACGGCAAAATAACAAATCAAAATTGTTTATCTATGAAACACGAAGAAACCGCACGAAACTTGTATTTATTTCGCCATGAGGCTGAACGTAAACATTGATATTGCGACGACCTTGTTCGTGCAGTCATAGGTCACGATAATTAACCAATCAGAACCCGGGCTAAGATGCGTGATATGCAAACTGGCACTCTCTTCTCCCTTTGAAATAACTTAAAAGTTTCGAACTAAAAGTTGGTCCCATTATTTTCTTACTTGTTAAAGTCAAACGTAATGTCAAAAGTTTCTTTGAAAGTATTGTCTTCGGAAATGATTATATACTGGGTACAATTTCAAAGAACATTCGCTATGTAATTACCTGTAATTAATGCTGCGGTGCGATTTCCAAAGGTACGAACGCATCGTCTACTTGAAAATTTTCGATGCTTGCAAGCTTGTCTTAATTATGCTTTCTTCATTAAAAAATACTTTCTTTCTTTCTTCTTCATTCAAAATACGGAACGAGATTAGTAAATAGTTAACGTTAACACTCTTGGGTTCGGTTTCATTTTTGGGAAGTTTTTTAGCGATAAATTTAATTAATAATTCGTTCATTTTTTTTGCCGGAAACCAGGCTGTGTAAATTGTAATGACTCATGTATAAGAAAACAAATTGATCGCGCTGTCAAGGAAGATCAATATGGAAATGACACCTTTCACATACACGTGCGTTCAAGATGGGGCGCAGCCATTTTAAAATAGGCGTCTGTTTCTAGCTCTTAATTTCATCGTAAAGGCTAGCTTATTTTCCATTGTTGGCATTGCTTTGATGTTAGGTAAGAAAAACACTTTTGACGTTTGATTTGATAATCATACAAATTTCGATCATGCGTGACTCAGTTCTCTGAAAAGCGTGCGGCGAGGAAGGCGGTGTTGGAATTTGCCCAGCACCGGCCTTTCTTTCTTCTACAAGATGATCCGTATCTGCCGATTGATGCGCTGTGTCATGAGCCCCCAATATTACGTGTCTATTGAATCAGAATCATGGTAAAAAACATAATCGTAATAGCGAAACGGCACTCAGAGCCCTGGCTGTGTGTGGAGTCAGGTCTGCTCAGGGACTACCTCGCCTTTTTGCATTTTTTGTAAAAAACCGGGGTGAATCCCTGTCCCCATGTGACGTAATTAGGAAATCCTACAAAACATACATGGCTTGGAGGGAAAAAATTACGGCTCAATTCCATGGTGATTTGTTCCTGAGCCGTTGGCTAACGATATTTTCATAGCACGGTTTTAAAGCGTCATCATCTGTTTCCTCCTACTGAGAAAGAGATGGAATTTGTTGCCAACTCGCGGTATTTTTCCAAAGCTTGGTTCCCGCCCTGGTTCTTATTCATCATGCATGGCCTTGCGCTGCATGTACGTCCACATGCAACTAGGCCAGGGGCTACTATGGTAATTAGTGTTGCTTTATTTCGGCAAAGCGGGGCTGATTCTTGGCAACAACACTAGACCCGATGGAAGAAGAAATTTCTATTGTGGTTAATCTTGACTGAGGGTCGCGCCAGATTTTATGTACATTTTCCCCTCATTCGGCGATAAACGCCAAGGGCATCACATATTAATTATCTAGGTCCACGTGATAATTGGGACCTTCTCGACCACTTAAGCCAAGAACGTCAAGAACATAACAGTGTATAATCAAATTAGGAAACAAACAAAATTGCCTGTAGGTAAGGTCATCATTTGGATAGCCATTTAACAGCAGTTTTTAACATGTTAGGGCCTGGTATCTGATAGGTCGGCTGACTGTTACAAAAACACACTGGGCAAATGTATATGTTAGAGTTTTAATCCTATGGCATAACGATTCGCAGGAATGGATTCGCAGGCACAAAGAAGTGTCTATTGGCGTCTACTTTATTTATACGAATGCCACTAATAACAGAAATATGTAGGGTCTACGTGTTGCAACAAACTACAATTTCGCGTAAATATCATGAATATATCGTCTCCCCGCATCACATACAGTCCTTATTTCCCATTTTGAGGTTTTTGCGAAATTTCATCTAATTACATAGTTCATCGAATTCTACCGATCCACAAAGTTTTAAAAATGTGATCGATGCCCTAATTACTAGTTTATCATTATATTTTTTGGGTCAATTTTCTTCCAAATCATCATATCTGTGTTTCACATACTGTCTTATTTTACAATCACCATTTTCATTTACATGTTTTTGATATTGGCGTTCTAAATTTTGGTGCCGATTCCAAATAAACGTTTCACATACCGATCTATTTTTACTCTTTCCAAATCGTGTATTCTAAACAACTTTTCACATAGTGATCTATTTTAACGTACAATTAAATATAACGTATAATAATATGCTTCCGTATTATGGAATATACGTTATTTGTGATTTCACATACAGGCTTATAACTTTAAGCCTAATTAAGATAATTAATTGTAGTTTGAAGTTGCATTTATGGGTTATATTAAACTTCAAATGTTTTCTCCAAAATAGTAAAGTCCATATACTTATTTTATGCTTCGTTGAACCTATAGAGATTGAATGACGTGGCAGATTTTGAATTGCTATTTTTGTTTTTTCGGAACGTGTTTTGTAAAATATGCCAGTATGTGATGTGGGCGACGATCTAACGAATACCATGAAGTTAATTATAGTTTAACGTCCTATCTTCATCTAGAAACCTTCGTGAACATGATTTCGAATTCGACAATGAAACACCCCTCCAGAAGCTGTTAAGGCATCCCTTCGTCAAACAATTTGCCGAAATGTATTATGCAAATTACACATGACCATCTGGCCAAGCGGTCTTACCAAAACGTCACTCCTGCTGTTATGTGACTGCAACAAGGAAGATCAATATGCTGCAACGTAAGGGGCAACATGATGATGGAGTAACACCTGCAATACTACAGTCGGGAGGGACAAAGTACCGATATAGAGCCCATAACAAATGGCAGTGTTTGCACATACTTTTATACATCAACAACATTCAATGTGGTTCCAAACCATAATAGAATTCAACCTTTTCGTGTCATTGGGGATTAAAACGTGTCCGACGGCAGAGTTTTATTCATGAAACAGTGTATCGGGCCACATATTTTCTTTTGCTAATCGACCCTGTCCAACTTCTCTAGTGACATGGGTTAGGCTAAATGAAATGCTAAGTTGCTCGGGACAAAAGGGAATTAAAGGCTTGATACTAAATCCCTATAGTTTTCATGATGAATTTCCCCTCTGACACATTTACATCATAAGAAAACACATGCCTAAATTTTACGACTGTCATTGTCCTTATAGGTCAAAAATAAAAAAACCACCAAACAAAAAAAAAAAATTATCGCTATTAGAGACTAGTACAATTGAATGCATATAGTGCTTGCTGTTTATCGTGTCTCCGCATCAAGATTAGCAACACTGCGAAGGGGGCCGCCGGCCATACATGATAACAACCGGTCTGACTCCCCGCCCAGCTAACCTTGATTCCAATTATGTTTTTGAATATTCATTAAAACACCCATATTGGATAGCCAAGGCGGGAGCCAAGGATTCCTAATAAGTTAGTAACCCTTGTTAGCCAAGACTTGAATGGCCATAATCTAATAACGAAATAGCTACATAATAAGACAATAATAGGCATAATATCTGTTTTACACAACTGCTACCTCTGGTTTTTCCCATTAATTTGAAAAACCGATTCCATACTACATATGTATCTATTACACATTTTTTCAAGTCCAAGAACATAAGCTGAGACTAATTACCTAGTAGGTATATGAGTCCTCAGCCATAAGTACCGCTATAAGTACAAATGGATCCGTCGGAAAGGTAATATGTCGCATGGCAATAGCCCGAGGCTGGACACACCATTACAAATAAAGGAGAACTTGCATCAAAATCCATCACACGCGCTTTCTCCGAAAATTAGAAAAATAGCTACATTCGTAAATATAGCAATAGGCCTAACGTTAAGACAGAAAACAAACCCCTAACGAATGGGACGCTATCGAACAGGCCTCATTTCATTAGGTACCGAAACTCCACTTCATCCCCCTTCCCCCAAAAACATTTAAATATAAAATTGTGCGTCCAGCCTTGGGCCCCAGGGCTCATGTCCAGGCGTGTTACAACTAAATCTGCTCAGTGCGGTTGCAATTCGATATGCAAATGAGCTTACTCTTGCAATCCGGTTTGTGACCTCGTCCTTGCCACTCCGACTGACTCAGTTCATTTTTCGCCAGAAGTATACCCCGCCAGCACCGCTTAACACGCGCATCACAAAGCAATAGCTTTCAGTAAGAAGACGACAAGCGAGGCATCCACAGATGCCCGAAAAACATAAAACCTCCCCAAACTGACTGCCTTCACTAAAATTAAAAAAATAAATCCTACCGACAAAAGGCCCACCACCTCTAAACATTTTTGCTTGAAATTTTCGGGGCAAACGGACATAAAACGGCCGACTATTTTCGCTATCAAGACCGACATATTAAAACCCCGCTCTCGATCGCAAAGAACCCATCATTATTGGGTTAATAAAAAGTTAGATATGTATTACACACAATATTTAAAACAAAAGAACAATAATGGTTGCTACTTTTATGATTTGTGTTTTAAAATAAATGGCCATCATGTGCAGATTTTAAAAGCTTTTTCATTGTTTGCATCTACAATTACAACTGTGATAGTATAAATATGCACATGGAAAGATTTGGAAAATGGGTTACAATTATCATCTGTATAATTTTATTGCAAGACAAAACAAAATTGTGAACAAATTTACTATATACTTGCAAGGTATACTAACATGCTATAAACTTGTAAATTAATTTTGAGAAAAAAAACAGATTGTCTGTAAAGTAACTGAGGTAGCCTTGATGATTTGAAGTGCAAAGCAGATGAATATGGTGTAATTCAGTTTGTTGTTCATAATACATTTCTTCCAGTTTCTTCCCCTTTTTTCCAGTTTCTTCCATTCTTCCGGAAGAAATAGGTTTCTTCCGGAAGTTTCCGAACCCTGTTGCGGTGTGAAGAGTCATGGACTTTGAATGGGACACACTATACAAGCCACCAGACAGGCAATTGACTTACCTACAACATAGAGGTAGCCATTGATGGCTGCAAGGCCAGAGCCTGCTCTCCTTGTCTTCATGGGGCACACAACAGTCCATTTATTTAGATGTGGATCATATTTTTCACAGCTATTTAGAGTTGTTGATCCATCATTGCCACCAACTGCACAAAAAATGAAACCAAAATGATATCCTTAGCATTTCCTAGAGTTTAATTATTTTTAACCTCCTGAGGTCTACCACCTTTCTTACAGTATCCTTGATTGGTTCATTACATAAATGTCCAAGTAACCAATCAAAATAGACATTCCATATATCTGTATGCACCTTTAAGCTTTTTATTACCATATTTCTGATTGGCTAATTGCATCATAAACCCCTGTGAATAACCAATCGAATTGCCTGGTGGTGACCAGAGGGTTAAGGAATGAATTTAGAAATTTCTCAATTTTTTGCAAAGATGAAGTTCAGGAAACGATATGACCGATGGTCTTGGATAACAAGTCAGCTGATAATAAAGTGTCAACTTCTTTTAGGTATTGTCAGGGTGACAAGGCTACAAAAATAGATTACAAACTAGCCTTTAAACATCTTCCATTAACATTATAGATTGATGAATTCTTCCTTGAATGTGACTTGAAAATGTTTAAAATCTTAAAGAAATACCAAATACATGAAAATTCCTTCAACTACAGTTAAATTTAAAAATTGCTTGGACAGGAAATATGCACACCTCATATAAGCGCAACAAGCTACATGGAGGTTAGACACATACTTTGACCAATTATGCATTGATGTTCCTCCTAGCTCACGCAGTCCATGCGCGCTTGTGTTTGACTCTGTCCAACAAATTATTAACCAGACTGTAGTGGTTGTAGAGCACTGTTGTTAATACTGTTCAAAACCAGCCAATGACATACCTGCATAAATGTTATCATTAAGGCACGCTACAGCCACGCCCCCTCTTGGCGTGTTCATAGGTGCAGCATTGCTCCAGCTATCACATAGAGGATCATATCTCTCTACATCATTGAAACACATGCTGTCATCTAGGCCGCCAACAGCATACAGGGGACCACCGAGATGAGCCACGGCCACGCCACGCCTATGGAAAGGGAACAAAGGAAGGAAGGAACGATGTCACAGTTTATTCTGCTATCAATATGGCTCTATTACGTGTCCTGGAACCTTGTTTTTTCCCCAGGGGTTACTCAGTACAAAAGGGTAGGTACATATCGATGGTTTAGTGCAAAAAGGCCCTATTGCAGATGGGGCCCTTCATGCGTGCCACCGATATGGGTTTCATTTTCACCTTTTAACTATGACGATGGGTCTTTTTTCCTCATGCTGCTATAAGGATGGGTAATTTTTTTAGTCAATTCTACTTTATGAATGAGTCATTGGGGGGGGCCTACAAGCACTAAGTCCATATAGAAATAGGTTATTTTTTTTCTATTTTTGGTAAGACTACATTACCAATGGGACAATTCCTGATTTGGGGTTAGACAAATAAACCTATGGATCAACATTTCTGAGCCATCTATATGAATAGGTTGTATATGTGTCCCATTTTCTCACTATAAATTTTATCCATTAAAAGGCACACCCAATTTTGAATTCAAGTACCCCACATTCCCCAGGGTTCTCCCCCATAACAACAAGAGTATCATCTTTCTATATAAACCAGTAAAGACATCCCGATAAAAAAAAATAATACATTTAATCTCATGCTTGAACTGCTTTATAATTCATGCACTATGTAAAGGTACAGGAGGGGATATTATGTGAATTATGCAGTCTATCTGACTTATCTTGTTACTTCCAGTATTTTTGTATGATTGCAGTATTCACTTTATTCTCTAAATTGAATCTGATATAAGCTGAAAATGATACTTCAGGTAAAAAAATCTAAAAAAGTCAATGTGGTAGCAAATTCCACCAAAAATCTGACCGTATACCAGCAACCATCGATTGACATGCTGTTTTCAATTAAAGGTGCATTTCATGATTTCAGCACCTTCTGTTTTATTCATTGATCACTAGATATCGTTGAGAAAAGCTTATTCCCAAAATTTGAGCCGATCCCGATCTTGCGGTTTTGTGTTACAAGCAATTGCTGGTTTCCCACGGTCCCATAGGCTACTGTGCTGTAATTTCTGTCCGTTTATGGACAGAAAATACAAAATTACGAATTTCTTACAGATGCGACCGAATTTGCACGTAAGATTGGGCACACATGGATTACTAAGGCTAACGGTTCAGATGATATAAAAATCTCAACATCTTTTAGGTAAGTCGGGGGGACGAGGCTCTGGATCACAAAATGCCCCTTTAACAATATCTGAGCGCCTACCTTTTTTTTTTCATTGATGCTAGATTTGTCCACTGATTGGTCTTGGAGTCAAAGACTTCCATTGTGTTGAGATGTTCCTTGCCGTCATGGCCACCTACACATACGACTTTACCTGCAAACATATTAACATGTTTAACAGAAGTGATCTATGAATCTATGCATCCACCTGCTTTACACCTGGACCCAGGTCCAAATTCACAATAAACCGGTCGGTGAGGTATTGTTTGACTAGGCACCACCTGCTTTGCACCTGGCCACATTCTATATGTTCATAATGAGTATATTGTTTTGACTCTGCATCTATCTGCTTTGCACTTGGACCACATTCTATATGTCCAGGCGATTGTATTGTTTGGCTATGCATCCAACTGCTTTGCACCCAGACCACATTCTATATGTTCAGGTGAGTGTATTGTTTGACTATGCATCCAACTGCTTTGCACCTGGACCACATTCTATATGTCATGCGATTGTATTGTTTGGCTATGCATCCAACTGCTTTGCACCTGGACCACATTCTGTATGTTCAGGTGAGTGTATTGTTTAACTATGCATCCATCTGCTTTGCACCTGGACCACTTTCTATATGTTCAGGTGAGTGTATTGTTTGACTATGCATCCATCTGCTTTGCACCTGGACCACTTTCTGTATGTTCAGGTGAGTGTATTGTTTGACTATGCATCCATCTGCTTTGCACCTGGATCACTTTCTATATGTTCAGGTGAGTACATTTTTTTACCCTCAAAGATGGCTGTACGCACAAAAGTTAGACCAGGTCTAAACCTGGTCTATGTCAAAATTAGTTTTGTCCAAAATTGAGTTATTCAAATTTCCTTTATAAAGAAACTAGAAATTTCAAAGATTAAAATGCAAATTTCAAAACATATGCAAAAAACTTGACATTTTCTTCTTTCTGACATAGTTCTAACATTTCATTAAATACCAGTAATATTTTTCAAATTTTCAATACCTCCGATTGCCATGACACCAACATGTCTCCTCTTTGTGCTCATTTCAGTCACTCTAAACCAGCGATCACTGCGTAGATCGTAGCACTCGATGCTTTTGAAGGGATCCCCAGATGCACCACGACCACGCGACCACAAAAGCACCCCTAGACACAACAAAAACAAAGACAAACATGTTAATATTGACATAATCACTCACTTCATTACTTCATGTATCTTGATCCCTTGCCACTCAACTTTTCTCTGTCCAAGTTCCGGCCTAGATGAGGCCTTAAAAAATATGTTGGTTTGCCGTAATTGGAAGGAAAAAAAATTAGGGCCAGTCAGTTGGATTTTTCAAAGAAGAGTGTCACTTACTTTCAAACTGTTTTTACTCTATAAATGAATATAACATCGACTATTTAAGCTTTTTTTCAATGACATAGGCAAATATCTTTTGATTGCAATAGTGTGTTTTTGTTGGTCCCTTTTTGATGTTTTTCATCTTGTGGTTTTTTATTTTGTGCTACTTTGGAACCAAATTTTTTGGATTGGCAGGTTTTTTCTAGGGTCAGTCGGTTACGGCAAACAAACTTTTTTTTGCCTATTAGTTTTTCTTTTAATCCTTTTAAGATTTCTGAAATGTTTCTACAAAAAAATCTTAGTACATTTTTAGAACTTAGCAATTTAAGTTAAAGAACATACTAACTGTTATTTTTTTTTCAAACCACAATGGCAGGGGGTCCAAGGCCACTTAAGGCCGAGCCCCGGTGGGTGGGCCTGGGGTGCCAGTCCCGCAGAACAATATGCATTTTTTTTTTTCAATTTGAGCTTTATTTCAATCCCTCTCCTGTTTTTCTATTTGAGTCACCTGGGGGTGAACACGCTCCCTCTGCATATGCTCCCTGGTGTATTTGGAAGCAATCCCACACATCATTGACTTCTGTGCTATAAAACAAAAATCATTTGACTTAAAACCTATAACGAATCGACCTAAGGATACCATAGATTCTTTTGGGTTCGGTGTTGTACAAGTTTAGTAAGGAGTAAGTGTGGACTTCTTCACAATTCCTGTTTCTCCATAGTTATTCTAGTCAAGGCTATTCCCGGGGGGCCAACTCACTCGATAGACAGCGTACACATCGTAACCAAATTTTTTCAAAACACCACCCCCTAAATGAGTTTTTCTATGTGAGCAAATTTACCCCCTAACCAAGTTTTTAGGTTTTATTTATCGCGCTGTCTCCAAAAACTTTACCCCCTAACAGTTTTTAGCGTGCTTCCCCCCAAAATTAACCCCCTAAACAAGTTTTTGTCCTAATTAGAACCCCTAACAGTTATTCTAAATATTACGCCCCCTAAAACAAGTTTTTGGCATGATGTCAACAAGGCTGATTTGGGGGTTGCAACAAGATCATACATGGTGTCCAAAGAGCATTCTGTTGGGATTTTCCGCCGTTTTTATCCCACTCAACCCCATGAATGTCAGCGTTTGACATCGAATTTTAGATGCAGTAACGTTCATATGCCTTTCCATTCACACATCATTCCCAGATAGGCACTACTAACAAGCTATACAAAACAACTCCCTCGGAAACACCGGCGGTCATGGCGTGGACTAAATCCTGATTACATACGCTATGGTGCGAATTTCTGTCAGCTTAGTTTCATGGTCTGCCCAAACTATTGATTTAAAATACCTTTTATCTTATGTCTATTGGCTAAAATATTTTATAGTGTGCATCTCCTTCACATCCGTATTTAAATAAATACAAAATTGCAAGCTAACAAATGGTGTATTCCGTTGCTCTCCCGTACGCCCACTCCTTATCGTTTTCACTCCATCACTTCACCAACTTTGATGCTGTGAAAAGTCTGTTTTGTTTACAAGCACGATTCAACGCAAGTCCTCGAATGCATATTGTGACCGCTTAAATTGATGCCGTATTGACGATCCTGGCTACAGCGTTCATAACACTGTCAATACTAGCAACACACATAATCTGCGAGTAATTATGCGATAGTCATGGGAGGTTCTTAGTATTTTCAGGATTCGATGTACTCTTGGTATTGGTGCTTCACGGACGTCAAAAAGTTTCAGATCACCAACAAAAATATTACAGGGAAGGTAGTTTTTCGGACATGCGGAATAGGAGCGACAGTAGGTAGAAAACACGATAAAAGAAATGTACCCTTAACGCGTTTGAGCCAAATTTAAAAACTACCCTTTTTCATGAAAATCGGCGTTTTGCCCGACACTAAAAAAACACCCCTTTTCACACGTTTTTTTGGTCATGCATGTGTACATCATTATAGTTGAGTGGCCCCCCCGGGAGGCTATTCCTGGCAAAAAATCTTGACAGGTCTAAACTTGTCCAACTATTAATTTGCTGAAACCCTGTAGACCTGTAGTATTCCCTTGTAAAAAGCAACATGGGCAAAATTGAAAAGAAATATTTGCACACATGATTTGTCTGAGCCAACTTGAATGCACAAATAGGTAAATTGGGTAAAAGATGGTTTCAGGTACCCGACCACATCATTTTCCAAATATCTTGACAATTTTGAACAATCACCCAGATGTCTCAAATGGCAAAATTGGTATTACTGTAAAAAAAGATATATTTGGGAAGATTTGCGTGAAATAAATTATTTTGTTATTGATTTTTTTTTTAAGATATCACTTTCATGCTCTACAGCGGTACATCTAATACTAAAATTCCTGCTTCCCTTTTCAGATTTTTTAACCGAGGAAAACAAAATTGTGGGTGTAAATTTTTAAAATTGTGTTGGCAAATGGACAGCTTTGCTGGCAACACTCCGGAATGACGTCACTCTCGTCAAAAACAAACCTTATCACAAAGTTAACATGCGCGGATAGTAGACAGTCCTTTAATTTTGGTATATCTTGGGACACATGGTCATTATGTCAATTGAAATAGATTTATTTGTTACGATCTACAATGTGAGGCCTGAAATAGCGACTACTACTGTCAAAGTTCCCAGATTACCGGACCTACCTATAACGGGTCACCACACGCAACTGTTGGGCGCAGCACTTTCGCTTGTTTCACCTTTACGTGGTGAACATCACTGGCAAGCGCTTGTGAATGCACACAAGTGATCGCTCGTGTGAGCGTACTCACGTACATTGTTTTTTGCTCCAAAATTTTCCAATGTTCATTTAAAAAGGTCTATGTCATGCTGTTACAAGCCATTGTCTTCCACAGATTAAAGCGAGAATGTACTACTGGTAACTTCCCATATGCATTAACATGCAACACACACACACAACACACATAAATAACAGTACTGCTGCTCCGAAAAAGGACTTGGATAAGATACGCCCATCCATAAAAAAGCACCCCTAAAGCAGATGATTTTTGAAGCAGTTTTATGGTGGTACTAGGTCACAGATCACTAGTGCAGATTCTGACACACCTGTGATTTATGTACGCAGAAAATATATAGACAAATAATTGCTATTTGAACAATAAAAAACTAATTCCTTCTATCTCAACCTACTTTACTTCCAACTGATAATAATAAAATTAACACCAAAATAATTTGACTTTTGTGTGGAACTCATAGCTGCAATGTTAAACACAATGTGTAGTTATAATGTAACCCTTGGCCAGTGTCAACAAATCAACAAAAGCTAATCATCCTGGACCATTTTCATTGACATCTACCATTAAATAGATTTGACTTGAACTTGGATTTTGTAGACTGAATGACAGCGAAATATCCAAAACTTTCACACTCAAGTGTATTGTAGGTCTACAATGTATACGCAATTTTCCAATGTTGTCAATCTGCCAATCCTCAACGAATATAGGCACATATTAATCTTATTGTCTACTACTCCACACCGAGTCCAGATGTAGACACAGATACACTCCATTTCTGCCAGGTGTGTTGAGCAAGTCTAGATCATTATTTCCACAAGTTTTGTTTTCGGTTTCAAGCAGCTTGTACTTTTTTATACCCTTGCATAGCTCTGAGCCACTGTATCCAAAGGAAATTGACCCACTGGATGCAATCTCTCCTTTTATCCATAAATATATAACAAAGCTTATTCCTTCTGAACTGAAAAAATCCTTAAAATCTGTATATTATTATTTTTACTGAAAAAAAAGTGCTGACCATAAGGGAGCACTACTTCGTCTGTTGTATATCATATTGGGGTAAAGGGTATTTTAAGATGTTGTATAAAAAACTTCCAGATATTGGAGAAAGACCTTGAATTAACCGCACAGATAGGTAATGGTAATCCACATTAGCTTCACATATACTATTCATCAATAACTTTTACCCAACACTATCTGTCCCTCAACGGTTTCTATCCTATAAAAGGTTAAAGCTCAAAAAGATCATACCTATGAAATAAATTGCTACAGATCAACAGTCGAACATCGTTAGTTACATAATATGACTCATACTCTGGCTCGACGAAGGTCTGATATCCACATGAACTCGAATTGTGATGTCATAAAACGCGCATCAATGACTTCGCATTTTGTGACTATCAAGACTACAGACAAAATTGAATATCTTGGCCTGACATGGATATAAATTCCTCATTCCCCACTACCCTGGCCAGCCAGCGGTGAATTCAAAATGCGAGACCAACGAATCACAAATACAAATGCAAGCACACTCTGAGCCGTAAACTCACATACATAGCAACTGACAAAAAAAACCATACGGTACACCTTACAAGCCGTCACCTATTATTCTTTAATCGTGTAGAATGTTTTGTTATTATAAATTGATTGTAATAATATTTTGTTGACATGACCCAGAATTCATGAAATATATCGTGATTACTAATGGTCGACAAGACTAGAAAGTTCACAGCTGAAATAATACCTGAGCCGGATATCAATTCATTTTACATGCGCTGAAGTTTGGTACAAATTCGCCATGGACTCGTGTGCCCGATTTCCGTTCCGTTTAATGGGATCTCTAACTGATGACGACATTATGCATACCCTGTCTGAACTAGAGGCAGAAGTGGGTGCTTTTGACAACGTCAAATGCCCCCACAGAACCAGCCACCCACAACTGGCACCGCCCCACCGGCAAATCCAACGGAGGTAGCACCCAGCTTACCTGCAGCGGCCACCTGGAATCTGTACTTTGCCCGCTAACGCCACCCAACCAGGCACAACCACGGGTAAAAACTACTCTTGCATGTATCAGCAGCGAGGACTGATCTCATCAGCAAACTCCGAGAATGACCCACCGCCATGAGAAGACAACAATTGATACAACTGCTTGGGCATGCGGCCTATTAAATAGGTAAATTTGACACTGTTTTACATGACTTTTATATCGTAAATGAGATTCCCCATATCATGTGTGCTCCAACGCACACACAAGCCGTATTCCACACACAAACAGTCCCGTTCACGCAGCTTATAATTTTATGCTATAAAGTGCCTGGGGATTGGGACTATCGCGCTGGCAAGCATGACCTCTGACATAAACAAACGTACATGTACTGTCCCAGTCTTCTGACACAAGAAAAGCAATAATCGCCAGCCGAAATGGTGAAATCTTGAGACCTTTTTAATTCCTTTTTTCCAGTGTATTAATATTTTGTTGTTTTTCTCTCCTTTCAAACGGACTACCAACCAAGACCACTCATCGCGAGAAAACAGCACTCTTTGGGCTGGCCCTATGAAATTGACATGTTGCGCATCATGGTCAATTCCATCGTCATCGCATGCCAACGGTATATACTCCATTTTTATTTTAATTATTCTGTGCAGTTCTTGACATTTTATTCTCCCAATCTCACTTGTGCTCTGAACACTCAACCCTCAACAAGGGGGCGCAAATTTAAAAAGCAGATCCTAGTCGTCTGTGTAACAAGAAATAAAAAACGGCACATTCACAATTTTTTGCTGGTTAAATTACATCACATTTCTACTCCCCCGCTCAGGGGTGTTAACTTTTTCCCCACTGTTCCTGACGCAATTCATCATGTTATTTTAAGGCCTAAATATCAATTATGCACCTGTTTTATCGTCAAGACTCTAAAGCAAATCATCTTATTTATGTAGATTTATTTGTTTTACTTAATGTCTATTGTTTAGCTAAAAATATTTTTGAGCCTAAAAATATTTATTTTCCTAGGCCCAAGGCTTTTATCAAAAATATTTTGTCGGTTTCTTGTTTAGATAATTATAGTCATATTTAAAACAAAATCACTAGTTTATACTACCGGTACTTGCTGCTGCTTCTTTATAGCTAGTCCCTAAACACCTCAAGTAAATAAATGATTTTTTGTTGGTTTCTGTCTCATTTACTCATCTTCTATTATTTTTCATCGTCACATTATAACAAAATTAGTGTTACTTACTTACTCCGTTACTTACTAACTCACCCCATTACTTTCTTACCCTGTTACAAGTTTACTACTAGGCATAAAAAAAACAGTTGGTTGGCGTAACATAGAAACAAATATCATCGGTCGTTCAGCATTTTTTTTTGTTTTATTTTAATTTTTTAGATCTCTCATGTGTTCCCTCTAAAATTAATACAATATGCTACTATTTAAAAGCTTTTTCAATGATATAGCAAAGACTTTAATTTTACTTGTTTTAGAGTTGTTTTGTTGTTCTTGTCTTGTTATTTTTTCGTATTTGTGTGGTACATTATCTATTTCTTTTTTTTTTTAATTATGGATGAAAAACAATGGCTGTCGGATCCGCTGTGCAGAATAATTTTTTTAATTTTGTGTGTCTATTTGCAATAAAAACTTTTGATCGTCAGGTTTTTTTAGGGTCCGGTCAGGTTAGCGCCAAACAATTTTGTTTATGCCTTACTTACAGTAACTTAGCCTGTTACTTTACAAATTTCCCTCTTACTTTAGTACATATTTAACTACTTACTATGCCTAACACTAAAATATATTTTTGTCGATGTGTCGTTTTTTTTCTTTCAAATTGTGCAAATACCACCAATAGATTGATCAACTTTGAGTTCTCCCTTGCAAGGACCTCTGTCAACTTCTTAGGTACTTCTATGGGCAGCGTACGTAAGGCGAATGGTGAACCCTCTCCAAGGTCTACCTTGCAAACATCCCGGGCAGCAATACAACGCCGCACATTGCTCACATTCACCTCCCTATACAACAGACATTAACATTATGAGAAATGATACATTTCAAACCTACATGTCTTTGAAGGTACTCCTGAAGCAGATGAGGAAAGCTGGAAAGCGATCTACAGCAAAGCACTACCCGCCCATCTCCATAGAGGATCTTGTTAAGCTGTTGAATAGTGAGTGCATCCCATGGATGACCCTACAAGTCTGCATCCGCGGCTGCTCTTCTTCAGCACCAATACCATGTTTTTGCAGAGAGGGAGAGAAGGTTTGAGAGAGCTGAAGAAAGATGCCTTTGTGATCAGAGCGTAGTCTATGCAGCATGGAAGGATACATCACCATGACGTCATTCAAACGAACATGAAAAAATCAACCCTGCACCCTGAATGAACAGACTTCCATAGAGATCAAGAGGCTCGATGCATACAAAGATATCATGCCCGTAAAGGCTTCAGGTTGTACCTTAGCAAACTCAATCCTGCCTGTGAGTGGTTTTACCAGCGTCCCAAGAAGGCATCATTAGTTCCCTGCGTACCTCAGTACCGTAAAACCAATGCCCAGTTGGCCACAATACCCTTGGTAACATAATGAGGAGCATCTCCAAAAGCTCAGGCAACCCTCAGTAACCGTCGTCCTACACCAACCATTCCATCCGGAGCGACAGCAATCCTCGTTCTAAATGATGCTGGATGTCTCTGATCGCATCATCTGCAGTCTATCAGGTCATCGAAATCCAGCAGCCCTTAGAAGCTATTGCAGTATGCCTCTGAAGAGCAGAAACAGGCGGATGTCAAACCGTAGTGATATATCGCAGAAGAAGCATATAAGAGCCAAAAACCATCAACAGCTTTTTCTGCTACCTTACCCTCCCAAGATTCTCAGTTTTCCAAGCAATGCAGGCCAAGTACCCCCACCCTCTCAGTCTCACTACCACCATCAAAGCCCATCAATGCATCTATCTACTGCACTACGGGAGTGCCCCTTGCGGACTCTACAGTGACCCACCACCACCACGTGACCACACTCACCCAGAATGTTCCTTCTGCTGCCACTGCTGCCATGCACTTTTTGCAACATCCCTATGTTCCTCCCAAGCTGCATTTTGATGGGGCAACATGGAAACTTTTATTTTTGGCAATGGACTTAATTCAGTTCTCTTTATTTTATTAGATTTAAGGCATTAAAAAACAATGTTTGTTTGGCATAAAGGAGAAAAATATCAGGTTCGGTCGGTTCAGATTTTTTGTAATTTTTTTTTAGATCTTCCTCACATGTTTTACTCTAAAATTCATACCATGCTACTATTTAAAGTTTAAAGGCTTTTTGACAATGACATAGAACGATCGTTTTATTTTACTTGTTGTAGTTGCTCGTTGTCTGTTTTGTTTATTATGTCGTCCTTTGTGTAAAAAATATTTTTTTACAATTGTGGGGATGAAAAATAATGGGTCGGGGCTCGGCACGATATTTTTTTATTTTGCTATTGCATAAAAAAAACTTTTGAGGTCGGCAGTTTTTTAAGGGTCGGTCGGTCGGTTAACGCCAAACAACCAAGTTTTTTATTCCTTAGACTATGTAGGGTAAATAAACTGAAAAAAAGTTGTGTTAAAACATTACTTGAACGCAATTTCTGGTTGTTATTACCCATTTTGTAATTTTTTCACATGTTCATCAGAGAAAAAAACTTTGCCAAGGTTTGAATATGATATTCATGTATTTTATGACCTAGTTTTTGGTCCAGGCTAGTTCATTTTGAATGTTATGATTTCATGTGGTATAGAAGTTACCATGTTTTTTCATCTCATCCCACCACAGTCATTCTTTTTTTATTGACAAATTTGAATATTGTAAAAAACCTACCGTTTTTTATACTATAGGTGATTGATGATGTCAAATACTGGTACTGCTGCTACATCCACCACTGGTACCAGAATGTTAACAGATCAACTATTGGTACAACTCTAATATGCTGGCGCACATATAACATTTGGTTTGAGACCTGTATACAACCAAGCCTAAATGAATTTTGAAGTAAAATTGTGCGAGTAAATGATATCCCCGCACGCCATTTAAATTGTAATGGCGATGTTAGGCATGGTCGGACATGATGGTTAGACCAGTAGAAGGAATCAACCTGCTTTAGCCTTCACTTGGGTGATACTCCTGGCGATCGGGTTATCTTTGACTTCAAACTGTAACATTTTTTTTTCAGAACGAGTATATTCCATGGCATATGATATACACTCCCATCAAAGTTTATAAAATGACGTTTGACATGGTAAAACGGCCCTTTCCATGTGAAATTTCCATCTTAAAAACTCCCGTGAGAAACTAACAAATACAAGGCAAAATATGTTTAGCCCTTGGTGGTGCCCAAAAACATGAATAAAATTAAATGTTTTAGATTTGCTCTATCTATCTACGGCCGCAGCCGAATGCTGTTCACCATGTAGCGCCAAATGTCCTGTTTGTCATTAGGTTGGGGATGTCGAGGATCCTGCTGGATGTCTCGAGCAATCCATCAATGTAGTTAGAGGGGCGTCGACCCCATTTTTGGCATGGTAACTTCCAACATGTGACGTGTGAGACTACTTGATCAATGGCACGATGACAGTGACGGCAAATCGTGCAACGGCGTTGGGCAATCAAAGATGAAATTGGAGGGATACTCCATATACTGTGCTTGTCCGTTGTGCGTCGCGCCATGATATGTTTTGTACTCGCATAAGAAGCGTGGTGTAGGTGCCATCCAGTCTATCCTGTAGCTCTTTCTTCATGGTCTACATCTAAAATGCCAAGAAGACGGAATCTATGACTGTCAATGAGGAAGTCGATCATCAACCTATCTGGCACTGCAGATGGAGCCAACTCAAAGAGGTCGACTTTCAAGTATCTAGGGTCCTATGTTGCCGACAGCAAGAAGACTTCTGTCCGCAAAGGACAAGCTTGGAATGCCTGCATAAACTACACACTTATGGCAATCTGGTTATCTCCAATTCGAAAAAAAACCAAGCTGAAATTCTTTAGCGCCTGTGTAGAGAGTATCCTGTTATATGGATCTGAACTTCCATGAAGAAAAGAGCTATATTTGGGCACTATCTGGTGCGAATGTATCATAAGCCAATATTCTAATTGGTCAAAACTTGTTGTCCAACTGAATGACAGCGAAATATCACTGCAATCAAGTGTTGGTATGTAGGTCTTACAATATACGCATTTCCAATGTTTGTAAATCTTGCAAAATCCTCACTAATAATAGCACTAATTTAATCTTATTTACGTCAAACAGAAAAGATGTTAGAACAACAGTACAACTACATGTATTGCCAGTTTTGGCAAAGTCTAGATAATTTTATTCCCAGTTGTGTTTTCGGTTTTTTCAGAAAGTCTGTAACTTTTAAAGAAACACCTTGCATTAGCTCTGAGCAACTGTAGCCAAAAGGGAATGACCCACAGATTGCAAATCTCTCCTTCTCATAAAATACAAAAGCTTTATTCATTCTGAATTGAAAAAATCTTAAATCTGTATATATTATTTAAAAGAAATTGTGACATATACCAGAGACACACTTCGGTCTGTTTGATATACAGGTATTGGGGGAAAAGGGATTTTTAAGATGTTGTATTAAAAAAACTTCCAGATATTGGAGAAAGACCTTGAATTAAAGCAACAGATAGGTAATGGTGAATCCACAATTATCTTCATCTATTAATAATACAATTTACCCTAACAGTAGCTGGTCCCGTCTAGCCTAAAGGGATGATAGAAGCTAAAGAAGATTCCATAAATTATGTATATGTGGTACCAATCCAAATCGATGTTACATAAATATACGCGTACTCGACGCGGTCCATTGATATCTCACAATGACTCGAATTGTTGATGTCATACGCGCATACAATGACAGCTTTGTGACGTATCAAGAATACAGATCAAAAATTTGATATATGTTGGCCCTGAACATGGAAAAAAATCCCCGACTACCCTGGCTCAGCCAGCGTTGAATAAAAATGGCGAGAGCCACCGACAAGCAAAATAACAAATGCAAGCGACACTCCGTAAAACTTCACTAGACATAGCAACTGACAAAAAAAACCATAACGGTACAATTTACAAGTCACATTAGTTATTTGTTAATGTGTAAATGGTTTTGTTGAGGATAAGATGATGTAAATAAATATTTTGTGGGACATGAGAATGCATGAAATATATCGTGATTACTATGGTGACAAGACGAGAAAGTTCACAGCTGAAATAATACCTGAGCCGGAATCTAATTCTTACATGCGCTGAATGTTTGGTACAAATTACGGCCATGGATGTGCCCGATTTTCCGTTTTATGGGATAAATCTAACTGAATGAGGACATATGCAGACCCTGTCTGACAATTAGAGGCAGAAGAAGGGTGCATTTGAACAGTTTTCTAAAATGCCACCACAACAGCAAACCTGCTGACACCGGCCCCATCCGCAAAATCCAAGCGAGGTAGCACCCAGGCTACATGCAGGCTGAACCTGGGCTACTGTAATTGCCCGCTCCGGCAAAACCAGGGGAGAAGAAACTACGCTTGCAGTATCAGCGGATGATCTCAGCAAACTCGAGAATGACCGCATGAGAAGAAAAACAGGATACAAACGCTGGCAGTGCGCCTATGAAAGGTGAATTGACAGCTGGTTTTTAAATGACTTTTATAATCGTAAAAGAGAGTCCCCATACATGGACATCCAACGCAAACACCAGCCGATTGCCACACACAAACGTCCCGTTAACGCAGACTTAATACTTTATGCATAAAGTGACCTGGGGATTGGGGAATACACCTGGCAGAGGACCTCTTGACAGTAAAGCAAAACGTAATGTACAGTCATGTTATACACAAGAAAAAAAAGCAATAATCGCCAGCCGAAATGGAAATTGACCTATTTATTCCTTTTTCCAAGTCTATATTATATATGATTTTGGTCTTCAAACCAACACGAACACTCACGCGAGTAAAACTCACCTCTTGGCTTGGCCCTCTGAATATTGAAGTGCGCATATGGTCACTGCCATCGTTCTGCCATGCCACGTATACACTCCAGTTTAATTTTTAATATTTCGTGGAAGTTCTGTTGAACATTTTATTCTCAATTCTCAGCTGTCTTGAAACACCAAACCTAAAACAGGGGACAAATTAAAAAGCAGATAATAGTCATTAAAAAGAAATACAACGGAAATTCACAATTTTTTGCTGGGTTAACAATTACATCATGTTCTACTTCCCACTCTCAGGGGGTGTTACTTTTTCCCCACTTGTCCTGTGCATGTCATACATGTTATTTTAGCTAACTATCATTTAACAGTTTTATAGTCATATATCTAAACAAAATCATTTCTGTTTATGTAGATTTAGTTTTACTGAATGTACTATGTTAAGCTTAAAAATTTTTGAGCCGAAAAAAGATTTATTTCCTAGGCCCAAGGCTTTATAAAAAATATTTTGCGGTTTCTTTTAGATAATGATAGTCATTATTTAAACAAGACATTATTGATATAATACCGCACTTGCTTGCTTGCTTAATTTTATTACTATGCCTAAAACAGTAATATTTTGTTGGTCTCATTACTTAATTAGTACTTATTTTCATATCACATTTAAACAATTATTGTACTTAACTTACTCCGTTACTTACTATCTCACCCCATGACTTTCTTACCCTGTACAAGTTACTACTAGAATAAGAAAAATGTTTGGCGTAACAGAGAAAAAAAACTCACAGGGGCTAGTCGGGTCGGTCGTCAGCTTTTTTTTTTTTTTTTAATTTTTTAGATCTTCTCCATGTTTCTAAAATTTAATAAAGAGCTTACTATTTAAAGCTTTGTCAATGGATAGTAGCAAAGATCTTTATGTTACTTGTTTATTGTTTGTTGTCTTTGTTTTTATTAATAAAATTTTGTTTTGTGTTGGTGAAATTTCTTGTTTTTTTAATTGTGATGAAAATAATGGGTCGGTCGCCAGAAATATTTTTTATTTGTGCTAATGCATAAAACGTTTTGATGTCGTCGGTTTTTTTAGGTCGGTGAGGTTACGCCAAACAATTTTTTAGGCCTTACTTACAGTATACTTAGCTGTATTTACAAAATTTACCTACTTACTTTAACATAGTATACTTAAATAGGCCTAAACATAAAAGATTTTTGTCGATTGTGTCGTTTTTTTCTTTCAGAAGGGCCTGTCAATCCACAAATAGAGATGACAATTACTTGAGGTTTCTACCTGCCATGACTCTGTCAACTTCTTCGCGTACTTGCTTATGGCAGGCGTAAGGAGGAGAATGGTGAAACCTACTCCAATATAAGGCCTATGCAACATCAGGCAGCAATACAACGCACATGCTTCACCTCCCTACAACAGAGGACAATACAATGAGAAATGTACATTCAAAACAGCTAAACCCACTGTCTTGAAAAGGTACTCTGAAGCAGATGAAGAGAGCTGGAAGCGATACAGCAAAGTACTACCCGCCCATCTCCACAGAGGATCTTGTTAATGATGTGTTGCGAGTGGAGTGCTATTCCATGGATGACCCACAGTCTGCAGCGGTTCTGATCTT
Organism: Ophioderma brevispina; assembly: GCA_023653785.1. NCBI lineage: Eukaryota > Metazoa > Echinodermata > Ophiuroidea > Amphilepidida > Ophiodermatidae > Ophioderma > Ophioderma brevispina. The sequence continues at coordinate 7,178 of JAMKCH010085804.1, read as the reverse complement.
CTTTCAGCATACAATACCTGTTTTGCAGGAGAGGAGAGAAGGTTTGAGAGGTTTGAAAAAAGATGCCGTTGTGATCAGGCAGAGCAGCAGGAAAGGAGTACATCACCAGACATTCAACGAACATGAAAAAAATCACCCGGCACCTAATGAAGACTTCCAGAGAGACAAGAGACTCTATGCTACAAATGATGATCAATGCCAAAGGTAAAGGCCTTCAGATTGTACCTTAGCAAACTCAATCCTGCCTGTGAGGGTTTCACAGCGTCCCAAGAAGGCAGCATTAGTTAACTGAGTATTCCAGTATGGTACGACAATGTCCCAGTTGGCCACAATACCTTGGTAACATGATGAGGAGCATTCCCAAAGCGCAAACATACAGTACCGTCTACACCAACCATTCCATCCGGGCGACAAGCAATCCCTGGGTTCTCAATGAGCTGGTGTGTCTGATCGCAATCACGCAGTCATCAGGTCATCGAAACAACAGCGCCTTAGAAGCTATGCAGCGATTGCCTCTGAGATCAGAAAACGCGGCGGGAGGGATTGCAAAACAGTGTTTCGCAGAGAAGCAATATTAAGCAGCCACCATACGTTCTACCTGCCTCAGATTCTTCAGTTCCTAACGCAATGCAGGCCAACGTAAAACAGCACATCCACTGTCGTCACTACCACCCCCATCAAAGCTTACCATCAAGGACATATTACTATCGCCAGTACTGGAAGTGCACCTTGCGTGACATCCACAGTGACCACCACCACAGTGACCACACACACAAGAAATGTTTCTTCGCTGCCAGTGTGGTTGCACTTTTGCCACATTCCTATGTTCTCAGCTGCATTTTGATGGGGCACCTGGTAACTTTTATTTTGCAATGGACATTATAGGCATTCTCTTTTATTATTATTAGATTTAGGAGGATCATCGCGATTAAAATGGGGTTACAGGAAAAAGTACCATAAAATCAAAACCCCTACATCAATTGTAGTCCAAACTTGACTATGGTAAGGAATTGAACTCTCCTCCACAATTTTTGCAGTTTCAACGACGCCATGAGGGTTTTTAGTGTTTTAGTTATTTTTTTAAATCTCCCTAATTTTTACAATAAATAGAATTTTTTCCCAGCTCTCCTCAAATGGAAGGTGCTTTAAGAAACTCCTAGGGATGGTGTTGATAAACAAACGTACCTAAACTAACAATCTCACGTTGGCGGTTTTTGAAACAAGTGTTTTAATTGTTAGAAAATAATATTTTGGGAAAAATAATTTAGAAGAATAAAAACACCTATTATTTCAAATAAGGGGGGGGGGGGAAAAACACAATCTGGACAAAATTAACGTGGAGAATTTCTAATGATTTCCTTTCATATGACACCTTATTCATCACCAGGGAGGTGTAGTTTTTTCTAGGAACACTTCTGAACGTGGCTGACTTCAGTAGTTCTAGAAATACTTCAACAAAAAGTGTGTTGCGCCACCTTCCTTGTTTTTGATGACACACAGAAAAATATAAAAAATGTTATGGATTTTTGATATTCTTTAAACAATAAAAATAAACACCAATCTAATAACTCATTAATTAGTTGAGAAGGAATTGAAATAAAATGTGTAGGTTCACAAAATGCCCACTTGGTCATTTTCTATACTGACAAAATCAGCCCGGGTACAAAGTCTAGGGAAGGGAAACACATAGTGACATATCTCTAACGCCTTTATGCGAAAAAATTAAAATGGCACACATGTTTTTTCACAATTTCCAACATTTCAGTGAGAATTTCAAAACAGATCTAGGCATGAAGCCGGAGCCGATAATCCTACTTAAGGCATAATCAAAAATGTATTGTTTGGCGTAAACAGAGAAAAAAATAATCAGGGTCGGTCGTGGTCGATTTTTTTAATTTTTTTTTTAGATCTTCTTCTAATGTTTTACTCAAAAATCAACAAGAGCTATATTTAAAGCTTTTTTCAATGACATAGCAAAGATCTTTGTATTTTAAGTGTTGTTAGTTGCTCCTGTTGTCTGGTTGTATTGTCGTACTTGTGTAAAAAATATTTTTTTACAGTGGGGATTTGAAAATAAGGGTCGGTTACAGGCAGAATATTTTTTTTATTTTATGCGAATTGCATAAAACTTTTGAGTCGGCAGGTTTTTAGGGTCGTTGGGTGACGCCAAACAAACAATTTTTTAGCTTAGGACTATGGGGCGAGAATAAAACTGAACTAGAATTTCGCGGTTCTCGGCTTTCGCGCTCATATATTCAAAGAATATAAGCGGTGGCCGCGCCCATGACCTTGTGGACCCTGGCAGGACCTTGATTCTGCATCAACATTATGAGGGATCACTGGTTACGTGCACCTATGACAAAAGTTTGGTTTCCAATTGACATGCAAAGTTTTCAAGTTAGATGAATTTTACATTTTTAGCCCATTTTTCAAACTTGACCTCACATGACCTTTGACCTTTCTTTTAACATGACCTTTGAATCATCAACATATGAAGGATCCCATTTGTGCACTCTTGACAGAAGTTTGGTTCCAATTAAGTTAAACTGTTCAATTGAGGTCATTTTAAAAAAAAATTAACAATTTGTGACACACACATCCCAACACCACATCCACACACATACACACGCACAACGGATTTGCTAAGTGGTTCCTGCCAGCTATAGCTGGCGGGCCCACCAAAAAAGTTGTGTTAATTAATGAAACGCAAAATGTGGTTGTTGGACCCAATGATTATTTCATGTTAATAGTAGAAAAACAATGCCAAAGGTAGGAATATGAAAATCATGTTATTTATGACATATGTTTATGAGTCTAGGCTATGTCATTGAAATTATTGAATTTTGTGGTATTATAGAAGTTACAAGATGCACAATTGATTTTCATCCCACAAATAGTTGTTCATGTTTTTTTATGACAAAGTGAATATTGTAAAAACATGACTTTTTATACTATAGTGCATTGATGATGTTAATACTGGTACTGCCTTGCTACATCCCACACTGGATCCCAGAATGTAAACCAGATACAACGAGTACAATACTAATATTCTGGCGCAATATCACATTGGTTTGAGCCTGTATACAACACAGCTAAATGAATTTTGAAATAAAAATGTGCGAGTGTAAGGATATCCCCGCGCACGCATGTAAATTGTAAATGGCGATGGTTAGGCATGGTGGACATGATGGTTAGCATGTTAGAAAGGGAAGTCTAAGCGGCTTAGCCTTCCTTGGGTGATACTCTGGGGGCGATAGCTGGTCATCTTTGAACTTCAAAACTGTTGTAACATGTTCCAGAACGATGTATATTCCATGGCATATGTATAAACTCCCATCAAAGTGTATATAAATGAACGTTTTTTGACATGTAAACGTCCCATTTCCAGTGAATTCATCTTAAAACTCCCGGGGGAGGAGGGGAAACTACAAATCAATGCAAAATTAATATTAAAAAAAAAAAAAAAAAAAAAAAAAAAAGTAATATGTTTAGATTCTAATCTGGTGCGAATTATATAATGCCATATTTAATTGGTCAAAAAACTTGTTGTCACTGTATGACGTAGAGGAGAAACCCTCAATTGGAAATGTACTCATGAGATTCTTTTTAAAATAGGGTGGGAAATTGCATTGCATAAAAACGATGCATTGTAGGGTGGAATTTTCATGCCGGTAAACCCAAAGAACACATATGTTTAAAACAAAGTTAATAAGGTCATGAAACAGCCGCGCCCCACTCGGGAAAATTCCTCGAACCAAAACAATTCCTCCGACCAAATCAATAACCTACAAAACATTAGGCGCGCGGTTTTAACCTCGAATTGAACATCTTGGGTGGAATTTAAAAAAATGAAAAAGAAGGGGGGGGTGGGGTGTGTCCGGAGTCACATGCCAGGATGGCAAGATAAAAGGGTGTCGCTGGCTCCGGCCCGGTCAGCGATTTTGTGCCCATATGTGGTTGTGCGGTATTATTTTAGATGAAAAAGCTTTGTCCGAGTTGACAAAAAACAAAGTTTGATGGGGTGTGTTGATAGATGAGAACCTTACATGGAGACATATTGATACTACAGCGAAGGTAATTTCACGAAACATTGGCATGCTCAACAAATTTGAAACACTTCCTACCCGAGCGTATTTACGCTCCCTTCTATTGTACCATTAATCTCCTTATGAAATTATGGTGTAATTGCTTGGGGGAATGCACGCAAAACGTACTTGGATAAAATTTTTCAAACTTAAAAAACATGCATAAGACCAATATCAAGTAGTCACTTCAGATGCCATTCGGACCTTTGTTTGCCAATACAAATTGTTAATATATATGCTAATGTATAATCAGAAATGGGGTGCATTTATGTACAAACACTACACCAATATGTTACCAAAAGTATTTGACACACATTTTTCAAAACGAGCAAACATTCAGGACCATCACACAGGATTTGTCAACAATTATAACTTGACTAAGAATAAAACTACCTTTTGCATCAAAAAACGTTCATTTGCTGGACCTAATCTCTGGAATTCATTGGAATGAAATATTAAAATTCGTAATTGCTGTGACACTTCCAAAAAATCAATACAAAAGTGACTTAATTTTGATGAATTATGGTGTTCCCTCTTTTGGATCATTACTGTGTGTGCTTGTTATGAGTGATTTCATTATGGGTATTGTATAGTTATGATCCTGTGTATGTAACTTTGATTTTTTTTTTAATTTAGGGGATTGTTCTGTGTCTGGCCTTTTGTTCACCTCCACCATGTGAATTTTGTCTTTTACCTCGGTAATATTTTTGCATGGAAATAAAGATTATGATTTGAATGATATGATATGATCAACTTTTGGGTACTGTAATAGTGCATTTCTAACTCAGATCAGTGAGTTTTAGTGCGTCTATGTGGTGTTATGTTAGGGTTAATGTAACAGTAAGCTCAAATTTGAATTAATAATTTGTATCTTTGCAATGCACTTGGGATTAGCATTGCCAGATCTATTAAGAAGGCCCGTACACAGGGGGGTGCAGCCGCAACCCCCCCCCCCAAAAAAAAATCTACCAAAAGGGGAAAAGGTCACTTTTGCGGTATTTTTTGATAAAAAAGGTCCAAAATTGAGAAAATTTTGAAAAGAAAGTCCGCCTTCTTTTCATGTGATTAAAATGTTTAATTAAAAAGTCCGAAAAAAGGACCATTTCAAGGGGGTTAGGTCCACTTTTTCGAAAAAAGTCCACCTTTTCGAAGTCCCCCGCACCCCCCCAAAATAAATCCTGCGTCGGCCTTGCTTTAAGGATTGCCTGACCAGCACCTCATTGATTTGATAATTTACCCCAACTGAATACATTGCCAATGCCAGTTGGCTGTGCAAAACCATCCTTGCCACATACGCTCACTCATGAAAAGTAGCATTGGTAAGCATTGGACTAATGAAATTATTCCCGAACCACACCCAAGTAAACCACATTTTGAACCTTAAAATGGTCCCGTATAGTCTTCCATGAAGAATAAATGGCCTCTAGAACTATAAATTCCAAATAAGTCCATAAAAATGCCAAAATTGTTAGAAATACCCAATAATCCAAGACATATAATAAACCAACTGATTATCATACAGAGGCCAATGAACAATTGACTTGAAGCCAAAAAGTCGGTAACATTCCAAGTTAAAACACTGCGATTAAGTTTACAATGGGGAATGAGTTATGAATTTCCCTACTCTTAAAATAAACAAATACTTGCCTCTATTTTATTACCCCCACAAGAAGATTTTTTGCAGATATGTTGTAAGAAGCCATCCATAGAGTGTCAGGGACTACTATGCTGCAATTTTTGGTTTACAATGAGTTGCTAGTGTTACAAGAAGGCCTCAAGAGACAGACCCCTCTAGATTTGGTTTAGAAAGACAATAATTGGAAACAAAGATGCAACAAAGAGAATTAATTTTAATGATTTGGTGTAAAAAATTAACAGGATCCCAACTTGAATGCACCCAAATTGCCCATATTTTTTTAAAAGTTGTTCTCCACACTACTACTTGCAGGTAACAATTCCCAATAAAGTAATCAATAAAGTAATGCCAGGTCAGGTTTTTCTTTGAAGGCCTGCTACTGGTATCCAGGTAACCAGTACTACCTGTCCCAGGGTCGGGTTGTCAGCAGCTAAACCGTCACCCCATTGGATTTCTAAGGAAATAGGGTAGCTGGTTGTACCCTGGTAGAACTAAAAAAAAGATCCACCCACAAGGGCATCAGCTCTGGAGAGCCATCCAGCACGTTGATGTCAGGAAGGGCATTCAGTCAATTATCTTCAATAAATCCTCACAGTATTGCTGCGGTAAGTGTAATTTACATTCTACCTTCCACCTTCTGGGACCTTTCTGTTTTGGAGTAGGTATGTGGTGTGTTCACTTGACTCTGAGCTGGTCCAGGCCAGTCATATCTAAAATCATGTTTGTTGTGTTTTTCATATAGTTACATTTGAAATTCACATATAAAGAAGCTGTACTGCATAACTTGCATACATACCTACTCTCAAACAGAAGGTCCCAGAATGCAGAAGGTAGAAGGTAAATTACACTTACCGGTGAATCCAGCCACCCTTGTTATTAACGGGAACAAAGCCGAATTTAAAACTTTGGTTTTACTACTACTATTACTACTTCAAGCAGTGAGTTGATGGATGCAGTGTTTTAGTGATCCCCAAATCTCAGGTTTGGTTAAATATGAGTAGTTGAGACAATACTCAAGAGAGTGCACCTTTAATTTTCCACTTGTATTATATACTTCAAAATTCACGCTTACAGATTAAGTTTACTTCTTTATATTTGCCAAATTATTCTACACAATTCCCTAAACTTGATTTGAACTTCATTTTCAGATTTGCTGCTTTGTTACACATGGTTAACCAAGCCTTGCCACCCATCCATTCATCCCACTATTTACAAGTTACGTTTTATAGTCAGGTAGCTTTGATAAACCACCACGTTGCCAGACATGTGGGAAGTTTAATAATTGCATTTTACTAAATTTAGCCTCCCTATCAACTATATTGTACAAACCCTGTCTTGTCTGGGTGATTTCAAAAGGAATTGTTAAGGTGCTTGCTACTAATGGCAAATGGAATAAAAGGTTTACTGACACGCGCACTATTGGATAAGTAACTTATTAAAAAAAAAAAAAAAAAAAA